>WWET01002422.1:122426-148430 GCA_011038615.1 Limnodynastes dumerilii
AGGTCGTCATCCAGTTCCACCTCCATATTGTAACCTCTTCTCTCTGAGATCTCCTGGAGGGAAGTAATGAGACAATTATGAAATAAATATAATTATATTATATTTATTCTTATAAATAATAATGATTTTTTTGTTTTGTCTCTTCCCACTACAGCAAAAATTAGATCCTCGCCCTCACGAGTGTCCCCAGCTGTGCCCTCAGCCTCCTCCTCACCACCCCTCTCTTGCTTTACCCTCCCCGTCCAATGCCCAATCCCGCCCACCACACTTTGAACCGCCGGGGGCGGTAGCTGCCGTCCCTCCTTACTTGGGGCCTGATACCCCTGCCCTTCGCACGCTGAGTGAGTACGCCCGCCCCCACGTCCTTTCACCAGCTGGCCGGGCGCCTCAGCCTGGCCACCCTCCTCACCACCCCTTTTATTTGCCCCTTGGTGACCCGCTTCTTGCCTACAACCTGCCCGCCGTCTTTGCCAGTGACCCTTCCCGGGCAGAACGGGAGCTACGGGAGAGGCTGAAACCTGGGTATGAAGTAAAGCCCGGAGAACTGGATCCGCTGCACCCGTCCACCCTCCCGCTGCCGCCTCCCCCACCACCTCATCACCCTCCCCCGCCACAGCCGCCACCTTCAACAGCTGGAGTTCCCGCCCAGATGGGGTTGCACCCCGCCTTCCCGTATCACCACGGGCAGCACTCTCACCAACACGCCTTGGAAAGGGAAAGGTTGGCACTGGGCGCTACCGGGGCGGGTCCCGGAGCTGGACCAGGAGGGACCGGAGGAGCTGCAGGTGGGCGGGGCGAGTTATCCTACGCTGAGCGCCTGGCTGCGGAGCGGCAACATGCAGAAAGAGTGGCGGCCTTGAGCGGAGACCCCCTGACCAGGCTGCAGATGCTGAACGTTACCCCCCATCATCACCAGCACTCCCACATCCACTCACACCTCCACCTGCACCAGCAAGACGCCATCCACGCCGGTGAGTCTTGGCATGAACGCAACCTGACCAGCGGATGCGATATAGCGTCTCCATCCTTACTTCTCTCTCATCTCTCTCAGCAGCGTCCGCGGCGGTGCACCCCCTGATGGATCCGCTGACGTCGGGTTCTCATCTTACGCGGATCCCGTACCCGGCGGCTGCTCTACCGAACCCATTGATCCCGCACCCCCTGCACGACAGCGATGTTCTCCGGCAGCAGATATTTGGTGAGTGACGGAGGACCATGAGCTAAAAGCGATGATGGGGCGTAAGGGAGTGTAAATACGATAGGGCAGGGGGGTGTCAGGGGGAGTCCCACGTACTAACGCTCAGCGCTACATCGTAGGTCGGGATCAGGCCCTATGACACACAGCTGATTTCCAGTGTGCAAAGAATCGGCTCACGTTATTAAGTCTGAATCCTGCCCAACATTATTTTCACTCCCCCTGAAATGTATCATGGTTTTGCCCAGGTGTAACTTTGCACTTATTTGCCTCTTATTTGCACTGGATCTGGTCCTATGTTTCTGTGTAGCGGTTTCTTGCAGCCACATTTGATCAGATAACTAACGTCTGTCTTCCTCCCTGTGATTAATAATAAATAACAGGACAGGATTTTCAGGCCTTGCTGTTTCCCAGTCATTCACCTTGTCCGCCTTGTTTTCTCTTCCCAACAGCATCCCCCTATCGAGACCTCCCCTCGTCCCTCTCGGCTCCCCTCTCCGCCGCTCACCAGCTGCAGGCCATGCATGCGCAGTCCGCGGAATTGCAGCGTTTGGCCCTGGAGCAACAGCACTGGTTACAGACGCATCACCCCCTGCAGGGGGTCCCCCTCCCTGGACAGGAAGACTACTACAGGTGAGCTGGGGATCACCAGCCAAGCCGTGCTCTTGTAGTGCACACACTAGATAATGTTGCTCTCCAATTATTTGTACAGACCCAGCTGGCCACACCGCCCACATCAGGAGAGAGAGCTGTGATTAATCAGCTATCTAGTTGATAGGAAGCTATATAAGCTATGTGACATCTTAAGCAGAGCTAAGACAGGTCCTGCTGCACATGACTGCCAACACTTGCTAATGAATATCAGGGAATTGTGGGGTGTATTCAGACCACTTGTATCTCTCCGTGTTACGTTCCTCCGTACGTGCGATTCATGATAGTAGCGCTCACTTCCCTTCATTGAAATGCCTTCCCCCGCCCAATTTTATTTCAATTTTCACGTGCGTAATTTTGCGTTGCAGATCCAGACGTATGTACCCAAGTGCCATTCACAAGTCCGTCCGTGAGGCTCTTCCGCGCGTATAGTCTGCGTGAAGTACGTAAAAAAAATTACTTTGCATGCGCAGTTGAAACATACCTAAAAATATACGCACGGAACTCGCCGTGAACACAGTTCTCTGAATACGGCCCTGTGGTAGCACTATCAAGATGCTGCACCAAAGGGGTGTGTCCTGTAGCACCAAAGGGGTGTGTCCTATAATAGCTCCACCCATGGGTGTGTCTAGCGCTGCCAGGAAAACTATTTCTCAATAAAAATGTCAGCATCAGTATTTATTGATTGTTACATTGTCAGTGATTAAATACTTTCAGCGTTATTGTGGAGACTGTGGGCCTCATTTACCAAAGTCGGTTTTTGCTGGCGACTATGAATCAGCAGCCATCGCTGCGATTTTGTTGTATAAATCGCGGGATTCACAGAGACGCTTTTCTCAGGCGATCTTAATTTGCCATCGATAAGCATCGATTTTTCTAGGGGTAAATCGCTGTGCTTTTCTATAGAAAAGCACAACGATTTTCCCTGGAAAAATCCCTGTCGCTTTGTTGTAAAAAAAACAAACAAAACAGAAGCGCAGCATGTCTGGAATGCTTAGCATGGCTGCGCTGATAGAACTACAAGGCCTAGCATTGCTGAGCCTTGTAGTAATAACAATGTCAGCATGTTAAGCCTGAGCCTTGATAACAATGTCAGCATGTTAAGCCTAACCATGCTGCGCTGTCTCCGGTGCATGAAAAAAAAAATACATTGTGAAAAAAAACATACAGTAATACATTAATATACACGTGTGGCTAAAATAAACATTTACACTACATAACAATGCCCCCTAATGTGTTAACTTACCTCCGGTGGCCACTCACTGTGTCCTATACTAAATGTGCTGTGTGTTGTATAAAATAAATTTAACATTCACTGTTTAGCTGTCATTATTCTTGAAACGAGTTGCTTGGAGTTTCTTTCTTCTTGGCAGAGAATCTTCTCCAGTTGCTTGTAGAATCTTCTCTGGTTGATAGAAGATGCAGTTCCGTTCTTCTCTTCAGCCTCTTCCGGCACTTGCCCCGGCGACAGGATCCTTCCTCTTCTTCCGCGCTGCTCCTAATGACCATTCGGTCACTAGAGGGCAGCCTTTTATAATAATGATGACGTCACAAACACTAGAGCGCTCACTAGAGCCCCCTAATGTAAATGACGTCATCATTACTATAAAAGGATGCCCTCTAGTGACCGAATGGTCATTAGGAGCAGCGCGGAAGAAGAGGAAGGAGCCTGTCGCTGGGGCAAGTGCCAGAAGAGGCCGAAGAGCTGAAGAGAGGACCGGAGCTGCATCTTCTATCAACCGGAGAAGATTCTACAAGCAACTGGAGAAGATTCCACTGAACTCCAAGCAACTCGTCCCAAGAATGATGACAGCTAAACGGTGAGTGTTAATATGTTTTTATTTATTTAGTATAGTACACGGTGGCCACCGGGGGTAAGTTTGGGGGCATTGTTATGTAGTGTAAATGTTTATTTTAGCCACACGTGCATATTAATGTTTTACTGTATGTTTTTCACAGTGTATTTTATTTTCATGCACCAGAGACAGCGCAGCATGTTTAGAAGGCTTAACATGCTGACGCTGATATTACTACAAGGCTCAGCAATGCTGAGCCTTGTAGTTCTATCAGCGCAGCCATGCTAAGCATTCCAGACATGCTGCGCTGGCATGTGCTAGTTTGTTCTATTAGAACCACAACAGTTGTAACAAAAATTGTAATTTAATAACTGTATGCAAATATAAACAACAGTGCAAAAACAATACAATTAAAATTAATACGTAAGGACTGACATGCAGATAAATCACACATGTAAAAAGGGTGAAGCACAATACACAAAAAGGAGCTCTGTAAAATTTTGCACATATGCCAGCAGAACAATTGTATAGAGAAAGCCCATATAAATCCAATCAAAGGCTGGGCTAGCAGAGTTGGACTCAACGTAGCAAGGTCAAGAACTACGTTGGACTCAACGTAGCAAGGTCAAGACTGTGCAAAGAAGAGCAACTAAAATGGTCCATGGCCTTTGTAACAAATCATACCAAGAAAGGCTAGAGGAACTAAACATGTATAGCTTGGAGCAGAGAAGGGAGAGGGGGGACATGATAGCAGCTTTCAAATACATCAAGGCTTGTGACCAGCTAGAGGAGGGTACCATTTTTCAAAAGAAAAAGTGTAATAGAACACGAGGGCATGGACACAAATTGGAGGGTGGTAGATTCAAAGGAAATGTGCAGAAAAATTACTTCACTGAAAGGGTGATAGATAAATGGAATATTCTCCCATCTGAGGTGGTTGAGGCCAATAAAGTAGAACAATTTTAACATGCTTGGGATAAATATAAGGGTATCCTAAATGGTAACCCCAATTGAGGGTAAATAGGGTCAGTATAGTTTTCAATAAACAAATGGGCAGACTAGATGGATATCTGCCGTCACTTTCTATGTTTCTAGCTCTAGTATGTATTAGTAAAGTGAGAGCTAGAATCTGATTGGTTGCTATGTAGCAGCTAAGTCGGTATGGTGGCAGGAAACCGACCAGACACTGTTAGAAATAGGGCAAACGTTGAGGGCGACCGTATTGAGTAGACTGTGGAAAAAGTGGTGTTCCAAGGAGAGCAATAGATAATCTCAAATGTAATGTTGAATATCTCAAAGGTTAGTAGTCATAGGGTGAGCAGCTATAAGCCATCTGTGAGCAATTTCATTGAAAGCGCCTCACACAGAAGGCGCTTTCGTTTGCCACGATTTGCAGACGATCTAAAGGCGATTTAGACAAATCGCCTTTAGTGAATACGGTGATCTGTATTTTTCTAAAGGCAAACATCTGGAAAAGTTTAGTCCAGAGATGTTTGCCTGGTCGATTTTGCTAAAGGCTAAAGTCCCGGGACTTTGCCTTTAGTGAATATGGCGATTATCGCCTGCAAAGTCCCGGGAGTTTAGCAAAATCAACCTTAGTAAATGAGTCTCTGTGAATAGGATCCGCTGACTTCTTCATCTTTATAGAAAAGAAAAGTAGGTGACATTGCAGCTGATTAACAAGAGACCAAAGTGTATAATTTATTTTTGTCTCTATTATTGAAATCATGTTGTCTTAGATAAGTGCCAGGGATTGACCACATCTTGTCCTCCATGAATATGGCTGTCTCCATAGGCCTCAATGCAAGCAAATAGGAGGCAATTTCTAAATTCTGTCATCATATCGCAATGACTTCTGGAACTGAATCAGCAGCAGGGAGATTGCCAACACTTCAGGGAGTCAGGGAGATCACCCACAAGAGTTGACAAATATGTGTTATTATACATTCTTATCTTGATTTTTCTATTTGACATATATCGAAAACATAGGGTTTGTGTTACTTTTACTTTCTGTTACTTTTAAAAACATCTGTGCTTTTTTAAAATAATTTTCTTACTTATTCATTTAATTTGTTTTTAGTCATTTGAAGAAAGAAACTGACAAAAGCCTGTAATGAATTAGTGTGAACAGAGGACATCTTAGTGCTTGCAGGATTCTATTGGACGAAAAAAAAAAGACCGCTTCCCGACCAGTGGATCTGCTACCCGAAGAAGCCGAAATATTTCATGTGACCAAAAGAGACACTTAAGAGAGACATGCCGTGACAGCGCACGGAAAACCGTGCGAGAGAGAACCCTGGACATGCAACGTGACACACCTTGCGCCAAAGAGACATGCTGTGACCCTGTTGCATTTTCTTATGTGCGAGAAGGCTCACAGCTCCCCTAAGAGAGCGCTGCTCTGTGTTATCTAGACATCCTCCTAAAGCGAGACAGCCCTTAGATGACATTCTGCACCTTGGAACATAAAGATGCCCCCGAATTAGAAACCTAATTTGAGAATGAGACACCCTATGACAGTTTGAGACACTCACACAGGAAGTGCACCGAGAGCACTTGTGAAAAGTGACAGCCCAACGTCTGACAGAAGCACTTGTGACAGAAGGGAGTACCTTCTATAAAAGAGACACTTCCTATGGTAGAGAGACATCACTATCGATGAGACTCCTCATGTGATCATATAGATTTCCCCTGGCAGAGAGACATCCTGCAATAGAGAGGCATGCAGGTATAGAAACAGACAGCTTCCCCCAATAACCTGACATCACATGGACATTTTTTTGTATGTATTGTGTCACTAATAGTTGGTGTGAGTGTGACTGAGCTCGGTGCTCTCCCCCTCTGTGTATGTGTGTGTGTTTGTGTAATAATAGTTGTGTCTTACTATGACACAACATGGGGGGTGCTTTAACTCATCTGAGACATTGGGTAAAAAGCTGCAATTAATGGAAGTCAATGAGGAACACCAGTGTATAGTAATGAATTCAGTTTTAGTTATTGATCTGTGGTTAAATGCACCAATCCCCTAAACAGAATGAAGACAGCCTGTCAACTCACAAGAACACGAGGCATTTCCGAGTGCCTCACACCTCATTCATATCACCAATTAAGGGATCTCGTGTATTTAATTTTTCCCACAAATTCCTTTATCAGTTTTACCACTGATGGCCTTGGAAAACTGAAGGTCATGTGGATTTCTTGATATTTAATTTCAGATCCCAAAAGTGAATTATTAAACTATATTGCTATTGGTTATGTTTTTACGCCTACCAATGCTGGAACGGGTAGGAAAGGGGCTTTTAATGCAGGTTGAGTAGAATATCAATGTTCCCGCTATTGCATTTAGAATGGGAAATAGACATGTCTTAGAAAGATAAGCCGCTGACTGGGATGCCAATTAACGGCACTAGAAATCCACAAGGAATTGGTCCATAGCAGAGAACCCTGGCCAGGGATTGGTGCTCTCTCCACCGCTCAGACATGTATTATACTAATGTCGCGCATTCAATATATGATCAGAAATAGATTCTCATATAGGGAGTGGAGTGGGTTCACAATAAGAACGAAAGAGGGTTCAAAGCTTAGAGGGAACATAGACGGAAGCGGCTCATAACGTGGATGGACGTGGACTCAAAGGGTTGCAATATGGATGGAAATGTGGTCAGAACCTAGAATGGAAGTGGGTTCAAAACAAGAACAGACACAGGTTCAAAGCATAAAAGAAGAGGGTTTAAAGTCTCAAAGCAGGGATTGAATTGGTTGAAAGGGTTCATAACATGAACAGAGATGGGTTCAACCTATAGATGGAAATGGATTCATTGGGTTCAAATTGATGGAAATTGGCTCAAATGGTCAAATCATGGATGGAAATGGAGGGACAGTAGTTGCTGAAGTGTGCCCTGCGCTTGCCAGGTATAAGTGCTACTCCTGCACACCCTAATGCACAGGGGCCTCTCCAGAGGGACCTATTTGCTGCATATATTTTTTACGGCAAGTTGCTTTCTTGTAGCAAACATCTCTCCTCCACCCCCCTGTGCGTAGATGACAGGTCCACTGTACACTGAGAATAGATAATGGCGATAACTTCATTTTTCGCAGGACCTCCCCTTCATCGCATTAATATTAACATTGTAGAGAAAGATTCTGCTTCTAACGCAAATACAACTAAAAAGCCTATGTCCCAGATGACCTTAAAGCCAACCTATGTCCGTGTCACACGGTCTGCGTGAGTGTGGACCGTACATATACTGTGTGTGTGTGTGTGTATGCTGATGTCATGTATATATCTGTGTGCGTGTCCTTGCAAGCGACTATCGTAACCCTGTATATAATTTCGTGTCTAATCCGTGGCTAAGAATACATATGTTCCAGCGTGTATGTATATCTTTCTGTATATACCAGGGACCTTTCCATTTGCTACAATACCCAGTTGTATCTGTATATTGATTCCACTGTGTAGATGTATCTGAGCTGTAAGTGTGCATGTGTGTGGTAATTCCACATGTTACGTTTTACTTATACCTCCGTCTCTAGAAATTTTAGCACCATGGCGAAAAATGAAAATGCGGCGCCCCCAAGTGCTGAACTTTTAACCAATCTAACCCACTGTCTCCACACTCCTGTGGGGGTGAGGGGAGTCCACTCCTCTCATATGCACAGAGTTATGATTGGGAGACCTTACTTTAAAATTTGGAGTGGAGTGGAAAACATTTGAATTTCTAAATCTGGATCCGCTCCAGTTTTAGTTTCTGGGAAAAGACCTGATGCTACAAAGAAGATTTTTGCCTAAAATTGCCCATTTTAGCCTCAGAAATATACTGACTAAAGGGGAAAAAAAATAACCAGTATAAAGAGCGCTCCAAGATTACTACCACAAGTAGCACTGATTTACTGATCACCTGGAAGACCTATATACAAAAAACTGATGGTATAAGGTGCTACCACTACAAACACATATCCCTGAACCGGATCCACCCCCCTCCCCCCTGCACGTTTTCCGTATGTGCGGGGTGTTTAATTCCGCTCCAGTCCATACAGCACACTTACACACTTTGCGTGCGTAAATTGGCTATTGTTCTCATCTGTAGATCCGGCCCCATATGTGGAAAGCTGACGCAATTAAGAGTCCAAAAACCATATCTCAGACAGTCCCCAAAAAAAATCGAAATATTGTATACTGTCATAATATTGACATTCTGGCCCCTATTAAGAGTACGGACGTATAATATATATGTCCAGTGTTTAGCGATTTTTACTACTGCGCATGTGTAGTCATTTTTTAATGTAATCTACATATCTTTTTCTTACGTAGATTGCGCAAATGCGGTCTGAAAGATATATGTTATACGTCCGATACTCTGAACACAGGCCTTTATTTTCATTTCTTGGGACCGTATGAGAAATAGTTTCTATTTTTATGGGACCATATGAGATTTAGTTTCGGACTCTCAGAAATATTCTGTTGCTGACATTTGACAGATAATGAATACAACATTTTGTTACAAGAATTCTTATTATTTAATTAACTAAATTTGTAGATTACAAAGACTTTGAAATTCAGATTCTCCCACTAAAAGTCCCCTGTGGCCATAAAGGGACACGGCTGAAATTCTTCAGGGCCATCAGTGTCTTCCCCGATATACAAATAATATTTCAGCATGGTGGTAATTCCAAATCCTTGTGCCATATTAGCTTTATCGGGCCAATAGCACCTTACAATAGAATGTCATCAACAATTGCCAGATCTGTCCAACACTGTGTATCTGAATGCGTCTTGCAGTACATGGGAAGTTGTATGTAGTGAGCTATGCACTGTATGCGTCCAGACTGTATGTTGTGTTATCTAATATATCATGTTGAAGTGTACTGTAGGTGCATGTACCATCAAGGAATGGCTCTTGTCCTGGCTTTATTATATGTTTTTGAATAGCACCAACAACACCGCACAGTTATAGTAACTGTACTTTAGGATTGCCCAAGAAAATTGTTGTCGATATCCACCAATCAGATGCCAGAGATCATTTCTTAGAATATACAGGATAAATGATTGTTGAATCTGATTGGCTGTTGTGGGTAACCCCCTCATATTTCCTCTTTAGAGGTTATAGTAAATCTGTCCCATTGTGGGGTAATGCTAAAAAGTAACAGTGTTGACAGGCAGATAGTGAAGGGAATTAGGTAACAAGGTCACACGCCATTGGCCAACACGGCCAAAGCCAACTTTTTGCCCAGCAGAGATCATATATTAATCCGAAGGCCCTCACTGGCTATTAGTGGGGCACATTGACTAATGGTTAGACAATGTGGCCAACTAATAGCGAGTGTAGGCCCCAGATAAAAACATGATTCCTACTGGCCTTGTACAAGAAGATTAGATTAGCGGGACCTTATTTACTGCGCATGGGCTAATGAAGATTTTATTTAAAAAAAAAACAACAACACCCTATTAAAAAAAACCTTTTACCCGTCTACTAGCTATTAGGGTATATGTTCTGTATAATAGGTTCTAGAGAGGATAAGAGATGATGTTGCCTGTACTAACCATGAAATTCTACCTATAATGTATCTAGAATATACTAGATCAATGATTGCCAGACCTCGGTTGTCATGGAAACAGCTCACCGTTTTGAAAGTTAGGGAATATTTACATCCGGGTCTTATCTTTTCCGGGTAATAATACAAGTTGCCATGATGGTAATCAGTGACTGCCCCCAAGTCACGTCACCTCCACCATGATATATATATATATATATATATATATATCTCATGTGTCTGAAATAGCTTTGGGGCTCGAAGCTGTATGTACGTATGTATGTATGCATGACTGAGTAATGCCCGTTAGATAGACATATGGCAGAACATAATTAGTTGTGTGTCTTTTATATCACATTTGTCAGGTATAAATGACGTGAGCTTGTTACTGTATGTATATATGAGATATACACAGCTAAGCATGTGTGTATTTGTACAAATGTGTGAACTTCTATCTGTACATACGTGTGCGCGGTAGAGGGGGAGAGCCATAGCCTATGAAAATATAATTGTATAAATATATATGGATATTACGCTCCTTCATCACCCAAGCCCCGCCCCTTTTGTACTCTGCCCTCCTCTTTCACCTTTGCACGATGACTGAGCACAGCCACCTGTGTAACCCGTGGAGGGGGGTTGGAATAAAGTGAAAAGGCACTTACAGAACATGTGTGGAAAGTGTTTTGTGCAGTTACTGTAGAAGTGTCTTTTGTTTGTATTTATTAACCGGTGATTGGATTATTTGCAGGATAACCACCAACATCACCACAACAAAAATGGAGGAAGAAGTGGCCCAGTCTAGTTATACATACACACAGCACAAGGCACTACTGGGGAAAGTGCATTACAGTAATGCTGACATTATATCATTTTTAATACTAATAAAACTTTAAAGGTGATATTAATTTAAAAAAATCAAATAAAATTTAAATATATTTGCCCTACATAGAAGAAAACAACATCACATGATCTTCCTCGTTCCATAAAATCAGCCACCAGACCTCACATTAGTGTATGCCTTATTCCTATTGGACCTTATCCCAATGGAATCTCAAGTGTCGTCCTGATAGGATCCCAGGTCTTCTGAGACACAGGGATATAGAAATAAGAGGGTGCTGGGTAACACTATATAGACATAACAGGGTGCTGGGTAACACTATATAGACATAACAGGGTGCTGGGTAACACTATATAGACATAACAGGGTGCTGGGTAACACTATATAGACATAACAGGGTGCTGGGTAACACTATATAGACATAACAGGGTGCTGGGTAACACTATATAGACATAACAGGGTGCTGGGTAACACTATATAGACATAACAGGGTGCTGGGTAACACTATATAGACATAACAGGGTGCTGGGTAACACTATATAGACATAACAGGGTGCTGGGTAACACTATATAGACATAACAGGGTGCTGGGTAACACTATATAGACATAACAGGGTGCTGGGTAACACTATATAGACATAACAGGGTGCTGGGTAACACTATATAGACATAACAGGGTGCTGGGTAACACTATATAGACATAACAGGGTGCTGGGTAACACTATATAGACATAACAGGGTGCTGGGTAACACTATATAGACATAACAGGGTGCTGGGTAACACTATATAGACATAACAGGGTGCTGGGTAACACTATATAGACATAACAGGGTGCTGGGTAACACTATATAGACATAACAGGGTGCTGGGTAACACTATATAGACATAACAGGGTGCTGGGTAACACTATATAGACATAAGAGGGTGCTGGGTAACACTATAGAGACATAACAGGGTGCTGGGTAACACTATATAGACATAACAGGGTGCTGGGTAACACTATATAGACATAACAGGGTGCTGGGTAACACTATATAGACATAACAGGGTGCTGGGTAACACTATATAGACATAACAGGGTGCTGGGTAACACTATATAGACATAACAGGGTGCTGGGTAACACTATATAGACATAACAGGGTGCTGGGTAACACTATATAGACATAACAGGGTGCTGGGTAACACTATATAGACATAAGAGGGTGCTGGGTAACACTATAGAGACATAAGAGGGTGCTGGGTAACACTATAGAGACATAACAGGGTGCTGGGTAACACTATATAGACATAACAGGGTGCTGGGTAACACTATATAGACATAACAGGGTGCTGGGTAACACTATATAGACATAACAGGGTGCTGGGTAACACTATATAGACATAACAGGGTGCTGGGTAACACTATATAGACATAACAGGGTGCTGGGTAACACTATATAGACATAACAGGGTGCTGGGTAACACTATATAGACATAACAGGGTGCTGGGTAACACTATATAGACATAAGAGGGTGCTGGGTAACACTATAGAGACATAAGAGGGTGCTGGGTAACACTATAGAGACATAACAGGGTGCTGGGTAACACTATATAGACATAACAGGGTGCTGGGTAACACTATATAGACATAACAGGGTGCTGGGTAACACTATATAGACATAACAGGGTGCTGGGTAACACTATATAGACATAACAGGGTGCTGGGTAACACTATATAGACATAACAGGGTGCTGGGTAACACTATATAGACATAACAGGGTGCTGGGTAACACTATATAGACATAACAGGGTGCTGGGTAACACTATATAGACATAAGAGGGTGCTGGGTAACACTATAGAGACATAAGAGGGTGCTGGGTAACACTATAGAGACATAACAGGGTGCTGGGTAACACTATATAGACATAACAGGGTGCTGGGTAACACTATATAGACATAACAGGGTGCTGGGTAACACTATATAGACATAACAGGGTGCTGGGTAACACTATATAGACATAACAGGGTGCTGGGTAACACTATATAGACATAACAGGGTGCTGGGTAACACTATATAGACATAACAGGGTGCTGGGTAACACTATATAGACATAACAGGGTGCTGGGTAACACTATATAGACATAAGAGGGTGCTGGGTAACACTATAGAGACATAAGAGGGTGCTGGGTAACACTATAGAGACATAACAGGGTGCTGGGTAACACTATATAGACATAACAGGGTGCTGGGTAACACTATATAGACATAACAGGGTGCTGGGTAACACTATATAGACATAACAGGGTGCTGGGTAACACTATATAGACATAACAGGGTGCTGGGTAACACTATATAGACATAACAGGGTGCTGGGTAACACTATATAGACATAACAGGGTGCTGGGTAACACTATATAGACATAACAGGGTGCTGGGTAACACTATATAGACATAAGAGGGTGCTGGGTAACACTATAGAGACATAAGAGGGTGCTGGGTAACACTATAGAGACATAACAGGGTGCTGGGTAACACTATATAGACATAACAGGGTGCTGGGTAACACTATATAGACATAACAGGGTGCTGGGTAACACTATATAGACATAACAGGGTGCTGGGTAACACTATATAGACATAACAGGGTGCTGGGTAACACTATATAGACATAACAGGGTGCTGGGTAACACTATATAGACATAACAGGGTGCTGGGTAACACTATATAGACATAACAGGGTGCTGGGTAACACTATATAGACATAAGAGGGTGCTGGGTAACACTATAGAGACATAAGAGGGTGCTGGGTAACACTATAGAGACATAACAGGGTGCTGGGTAACACTATATAGACATAACAGGGTGCTGGGTAACACTATATAGACATAACAGGGTGCTGGGTAACACTATATAGACATAACAGGGTGCTGGGTAACACTATATAGACATAACAGGGTGCTGGGTAACACTATATAGACATAACAGGGTGCTGGGTAACACTATATAGACATAACAGGGTGCTGGGTAACACTATATAGACATAACAGGGTGCTGGGTAACACTATATAGACATAAGAGGGTGCTGGGTAACACTATAGAGACATAAGAGGGTGCTGGGTAACACTATAGAGACATAACAGGGTGCTGGGTAACACTATATAGACATAACAGGGTGCTGGGTAACACTATATAGACATAACAGGGTGCTGGGTAACACTATATAGACATAACAGGGTGCTGGGTAACACTATATAGACATAACAGGGTGCTGGGTAACACTATATAGACATAACAGGGTGCTGGGTAACACTATATAGACATAACAGGGTGCTGGGTAACACTATATAGACATAACAGGGTGCTGGGTAACACTATATAGACATAAGAGGGTGCTGGGTAACACTATAGAGACATAAGAGGGTGCTGGGTAACACTATAGAGACATAACAGGGTGCTGGGTAACACTATATAGACATAACAGGGTGCTGGGTAACACTATATAGACATAACAGGGTGCTGGGTAACACTATATAGACATAACAGGGTGCTGGGTAACACTATATAGACATAACAGGGTGCTGGGTAACACTATATAGACATAACAGGGTGCTGGGTAACACTATATAGACATAACAGGGTGCTGGGTAACACTATATAGACATAACAGGGTGCTGGGTAACACTATATAGACATAAGAGGGTGCTGGGTAACACTATAGAGACATAAGAGGGTGCTGGGTAACACTATAGAGACATAACAGGGTGCTGGGTAACACTATATAGACATAACAGGGTGCTGGGTAACACTATATAGACATAACAGGGTGCTGGGTAACACTATATAGACATAACAGGGTGCTGGGTAACACTATATAGACATAACAGGGTGCTGGGTAACACTATATAGACATAACAGGGTGCTGGGTAACACTATATAGACATAACAGGGTGCTGGGTAACACTATATAGACATAACAGGGTGCTGGGTAACACTATATAGACATAAGAGGGTGCTGGGTAACACTATAGAGACATAAGAGGGTGCTGGGTAACACTATAGAGACATAACAGGGTGCTGGGTAACACTATATAGACATAACAGGGTGCTGGGTAACACTATATAGACATAACAGGGTGCTGGGTAACACTATATAGACATAACAGGGTGCTGGGTAACACTATATAGACATAACAGGGTGCTGGGTAACACTATATAGACATAACAGGGTGCTGGGTAACACTATATAGACATAACAGGGTGCTGGGTAACACTATATAGACATAACAGGGTGCTGGGTAACACTATATAGACATAAGAGGGTGCTGGGTAACACTATAGAGACATAAGAGGGTGCTGGGTAACACTATAGAGACATAACAGGGTGCTGGGTAACACTATATAGACATAACAGGGTGCTGGGTAACACTATATAGACATAACAGGGTGCTGGGTAACACTATATAGACATAACAGGGTGCTGGGTAACACTATATAGACATAACAGGGTGCTGGGTAACACTATATAGACATAACAGGGTGCTGGGTAACACTATATAGACATAACAGGGTGCTGGGTAACACTATATAGACATAACAGGGTGCTGGGTAACACTATATAGACATAAGAGGGTGCTGGGTAACACTATAGAGACATAAGAGGGTGCTGGGTAACACTATAGAGACATAACAGGGTGCTGGGTAACACTATATAGACATAACAGGGTGCTGGGTAACACTATATAGACATAACAGGGTGCTGGGTAACACTATATAGACATAACAGGGTGCTGGGTAACACTATATAGACATAACAGGGTGCTGGGTAACACTATATAGACATAACAGGGTGCTGGGTAACACTATATAGACATAACAGGGTGCTGGGTAACACTATATAGACATAACAGGGTGCTGGGTAACACTATATAGACATAAGAGGGTGCTGGGTAACACTATAGAGACATAAGAGGGTGCTGGGTAACACTATAGAGACATAACAGGGTGCTGGGTAACACTATATAGACATAACAGGGTGCTGGGTAACACTATATAGACATAACAGGGTGCTGGGTAACACTATATAGACATAACAGGGTGCTGGGTAACACTATATAGACATAACAGGGTGCTGGGTAACACTATATAGACATAACAGGGTGCTGGGTAACACTATATAGACATAACAGGGTGCTGGGTAACACTATATAGACATAACAGGGTGCTGGGTAACACTATATAGACATAAGAGGGTGCTGGGTAACACTATAGAGACATAAGAGGGTGCTGGGTAACACTATAGAGACATAACAGGGTGCTGGGTAACACTATATAGACATAACAGGGTGCTGGGTAACACTATATAGACATAACAGGGTGCTGGGTAACACTATATAGACATAACAGGGTGCTGGGTAACACTATATAGACATAACAGGGTGCTGGGTAACACTATATAGACATAACAGGGTGCTGGGTAACACTATATAGACATAACAGGGTGCTGGGTAACACTATATAGACATAACAGGGTGCTGGGTAACACTATATAGACATAAGAGGGTGCTGGGTAACACTATAGAGACATAAGAGGGTGCTGGGTAACACTATAGAGACATAACAGGGTGCTGGGTAACACTATATAGACATAACAGGGTGCTGGGTAACACTATATAGACATAACAGGGTGCTGGGTAACACTATATAGACATAACAGGGTGCTGGGTAACACTATATAGACATAACAGGGTGCTGGGTAACACTATATAGACATAACAGGGTGCTGGGTAACACTATATAGACATAACAGGGTGCTGGGTAACACTATATAGACATAACAGGGTGCTGGGTAACACTATATAGACATAAGAGGGTGCTGGGTAACACTATAGAGACATAAGAGGGTGCTGGGTAACACTATAGAGACATAACAGGGTGCTGGGTAACACTATATAGACATAACAGGGTGCTGGGTAACACTATATAGACATAACAGGGTGCTGGGTAACACTATATAGACATAACAGGGTGCTGGGTAACACTATATAGACATAACAGGGTGCTGGGTAACACTATATAGACATAACAGGGTGCTGGGTAACACTATATAGACATAACAGGGTGCTGGGTAACACTATATAGACATAACAGGGTGCTGGGTAACACTATATAGACATAAGAGGGTGCTGGGTAACACTATAGAGACATAAGAGGGTGCTGGGTAACACTATAGAGACATAACAGGGTGCTGGGTAACACTATATAGACATAACAGGGTGCTGGGTAACACTATATAGACATAACAGGGTGCTGGGTAACACTATATAGACATAACAGGGTGCTGGGTAACACTATATAGACATAACAGGGTGCTGGGTAACACTATATAGACATAACAGGGTGCTGGGTAACACTATATAGACATAACTTTTACCAACGCGTTTCTGTTCGCAGTCTGCACCCTGATGAAAGTTCATAGTGAACAGAAACGTGTTGGAAAACACACAGCAACCTCTAGGAGCTCCTGACCCCTTTCCCTGCAAATTGTACTTACAGCCCGGGCTTCGTTCATTCCGCCAGCACTTTTACACTGGACACTGCCTAATGGATCGCTACACGTGAGCCCCTAAGAGAATTTGCTATTTTAAAACATACCAATTCTTTGGGGTATTTAATCCATTGTTTGTGTGCAATATTTTGGATTTTTAGAGACTTTGGGCCTGATCCAGACCTACGCATGAGAGCGGAGCGTATTACCGCTTCAGTGTAAAAACTTGCACTCCCACGACACTCCCCTTACCTTTACCTCCGTACGACGGCTAAACCCTACCCTAACTTTTCCCTGCGCCGGTACGAATTTTTGTAGCGATGCGCTGTTTGTAGTGGGCTTAGCACGCCCATACTGTACAATTTAAATGGCTCCCCGCCTACATTCCTTAACTCCAGCGTCTGTACTAACTTCGTAATAGAAACACGCCCTGTCGTCGGAAAATACGCAAACAATACGCACGCCAGAATCGCCGCTACGAAAAGGTCTTTGGTACGACCAGAAGTTGTCACTCATGCACAGTGCGTTTTTTCTGCCGAATTTACGCTTACGACCAGCGTACGATCGCTTGCGAGCATAGATCTGGATCAGGCCCTTTATTCCTCAAACGATATTTCTATTTTTTCTTTTAACTGTTCCAATAAATATGAATTTTTTTGCCATTTAATCCAGTGTCTGCAAATATCAGCGCCTTGATACAACAGTCTGTGTATATGTCAATTTGGATGATAGGTAACATCACCCCTGTTTGGGGGTAGCAGCTATTTGTTTTGTGGAGTGCTATTTAATACAGGTATTTTTTCTTAAATAATGCCTATACAATAAACTGACCAATAGGAAATTCCCATTTGTGAGGTCAGCCCAACCCCCCCCCCCCCCCCCCCGCCCGACCCTCCCTCGCCCCCCCATGTCAGCAGCATTATTGCTCTGAACTCTGGTTGGGTCGGAATGTGCTCAAATAGATTGAAGCGGATTCTCACTCAGCTCTGAGTGTGTGAAGTACGGAAAAGTAGACTCCATCCTAATGCAGAGATTAGCAAAATTCAGAATTCTGGTTTCAGGAGGTTAACGAGGATAATTCTTCGGGTGGTATGCTTTATAAATGCTATAATCGTTGCATGCCTCTTACTTTTAAATGTATTATGCTACAGTTACACTTTAGTTACCATATTATTAGATATTCTGCAATACCTACATCATCCTTTAGGTGTCAGTGTTTACAAGATCTCCATCTGTACATTTGAATAAAGTAGTGGAATGTTATAATATAAGACTATTAACAGGTTCTTAAAATGAACAAGTTGACAGACTAAAACATGGTGATGTCTCCTGGTACAAGTCTGAATAACATTGTAATAGTAACGCTGGTCAATATCTGTGTAATATTATAATAGTTTTAGAGATGAGAGGTGATAAATAACACTGTAATAGTAACGCTGGTCAATATCTGTGTAATAATATAGTATAATACTAATAGTATTAGAGAGGAGAGGTGATGTCTCCTATTACAAGTTTAATTAACGGTGTAATAGTAACGCTGGTCAGTATGGCCCCGATCCTGAACTACACTGCAGCAGCGTAAGATCGTCTAAAAAAGACGATATGCGCTGTGCAGATGTTGCCGTAGCAGCAGCGTAGTAACGCTGGGTGGGGCATCCCCCAGCGTAACTACGCTGCAGGTAGGCGGGGGGAGGGCTGGGAGGGTGGCGTTATTGTACTAACGCTGCCGTCCCAGCATATTTACACTCCCTTACGCCGGCTGAAGTTAGGGTAGCCGATGTAACGCTGAGTGTTATTACAGATGTTATTAGAGATGAGAGGTGATAAATAACAGTGTAATAGTAATGCTGGTCAGTATCTGTGTAAAAATATAATAATAATATAATAGTATTAGAGATGAGAGGTTATGTTTCTTAGTACAAGTCTAAATAACAGTGCAAAAGTGAAGCTGGTCGGTATCTAAAAGTAAAGTATTCTCCCTGCATGCAAATAATACAATTCATTTGGCCTCCTGAAACATAACATTGGTTTTGCAGCTTTCCACCTGATTTACTCTTATTTTCACTCTTGTCTCCAGCCTGACTCCAGTGTACAGCCATTGTTGTCGAACAGTCTAGGGGTTAAATTTACAAAACTGCAGAAAAGTAAAAGTGGAGATGTTGCCCAGAGCAACCAATCAGATTCTAGCTGAAATTCTATAAATGGAATTGGAAAGTGAGAGCTAGGATCTCATTGGTTGCTATGGGCAGCATTTGCACTTTTCCATTTCCACTATTTAGTTATTTAAGCCCTAATTCTGTAAATGCACCTATAGGATCCTGAACCAGGCAATCAAATTGGAATATTGATCACTATGTGTTATATATTCTTTGGTAGAAAACACCAGACCTGTTTTTGTTTCTTGTATTTACACAATTGACATTTGTGCCTGGTAGTACCTTTACCGTTTAAATATACCCTTTCACACATTTCATATATCTATTTCTGTACAACAACAGGGTGTGACGGCAATGTATACAGCCTCTTCTATGTCAATGCACATTATTGCCTTTTTATCAGTGTTCCATGGTCCTGTTAATGTCACTCACAAACATTATTACCAGGAAGTGTCAGATGCCTATGAAGAATACTTCATTCTTTATCTTGTCACAAATATGTTTACTGAACACCAAGGGGTGTGTCCTGAACCAACAAAGGGGTGTGTTTTGTGAATAGCTCCACCTATGGGTGTGTCTAGCACTGCCAGGATATCTATTTCTCAATATAAATGGCGGCATCAGCATTTATTGATTGTTAGTGTCAGTGAATAAATATTTCAGTATTATTGTGGAGACAGTGAAGAGGATCCGCTGACTTCTTCATCTTTATAGAAGAGATAAAAGTAGGTGACACTGCAGCTAATTAACAAGAGAACAAAGTGTAATTTTCATTTCTGTCTCCATTACTGAAGTCATGTTGTCTTAGATAACTGCCAGTCTCTGATTACATCTTGGCCTCCATGAAAATGGCCGCCTCCTGAGGCCTCAATGCAGGGAACGTTACGCCTCTGCACTTCAGTGAGTCAGAGAGATCACCCACTCTTCAGGGGGCCAGGGAGATCACCTGCTCGTCACGTTCCCCACTTAGTTTCTCTGCATACATCAAAAATAAAATTAGTTTGCACCCTTCACATTACAATATTGCACATTTTGGGGCGATTACTTCTAATTCTGGATCAATACAATAGTCCGGATCCAGACTTAAGAAATGTGGGTGTTTTCCACCATATGTGGCCCCGTCCCATTCAGACTTGGGTCCTGCCTCTTTGCTGAGAATCCCGAGCCGTTAAACTTCCATCCCTGATCTTGAAGATCCAGCTACACGTGTTGTAAGTCTTTCTAACAGTTGGGTGCGTTGTGGATGAAGGTATTTAAATTTTACGGTATTTTAGCCCCAACGCCCAATACAGATTTCTAAGCCACCTCTATTTTATGTAGGGATGCCACAACGCTGGACTCAAGAAGCAGGGGGAATACGACTTCTGATCTCAGCTGACGCTGCTCTGGATACTTTGGTACGGAGTCACAGTTATGTAGTTTTCATCTTACGTACGTTGTTTTAAGGATTGAGCTACAACACATGCCTAGTAGCTTATTTACACTATCTACGTACCATTTCTGTACGCAGATTGCGTAAGTGTGGTGTTTAGACTGCGCTTACGCAATTTACGCACAGAAATGGTACGTAGCTGGCATAAATAAGCTACTATGCCTGCGTAGCAGCTCAACTCTTAAAACAACGTAACACAAACACAACTAACACAAACATAGATGTAATAAGTGTAACACAATAACAGCTACTAAATGTCACCAACACTAAGAAAAGTGAAGAAAAAACAAATACAAGAGGCCGCTGATAAGTTCTCAGCCTCAACCTCTTCTTGTAATTGTGTTATTTTGTCACTGTGTAGCCCCTGTGTAGTATCAATGGTGGACGCTATCAAATAAGGTGCGAGTAGTGTGTATAAAGTACAAATATATAGCCCAACTTTATAGACTTTATTCTTTGGATTTTAATACTGTGTTGTATTTATTGCACGCTACTTGCATCTTATTTTATATGCCCATCATTGCTACTATTCGTTTTTACTGCATGCTGGTTTGTGTATGAGATAAGTGATCGCTACCAGGGTTCCGTCACCGTAAAACAAAGCCACCATTCATTACTTAAGCTGACCTTACACTAGAGTGATTATTGCACCCAGCAGGAGGTGTCCAACAAACGGGATGTTTTTCCCTTAGGGAAAGGTCTCGATATCATTACTCACCTCACCTGCTGGGTCCAATAATCCTGGCATTGACAGGAGGGCCCCGCATTCACCTTTTTTTTTAGGTGTAAGGGGCTGATTCAGGGTTGCACTTCCACCTTTTTTTTAGGTGCAAGTGTAGATCTGAGCAATACCATGTTAAACTGCAAGGGGAGTCAAGCTTATTTTGTGAAAGCAGAATGAGAATTGAGGGTGAAATTTCTTAGTTCAACTCTGTTTCATAGATTAAACATCAAGCTATGCAGTATTTGAGTTCTGTGTGCAAAAGTAATGTATTTTCCCTGCATGTTAAAGATTCAAGATTTATGATTTATTAATTACCCTTACTCCCAAACTCTGAATCCAGGCCAAGGTTCTTGCAACTGATTGGCTGCACAAGCCTGCTGTTAATCTTTGCACTGATTGGCTGCACAGGCCTCCTGTTAATCTTGGCAAGAGGCTCGTTCAGCTAGCTCATTGGCTAGCTGTAGTAATTCTGGTCAGTAGTGTGTGGCTCCTCCACCTCCTGGCCGGAGTTTCTCCATCTGTCTGACTCCCTAATTACCAGCAAGTATAGCAGTAATATAGTAATGGAATCCCTTTATCTCCTGCAGAATGCAGAGGTTTCATTACTGTATTACTGCTGCACTTGCCGAAAATGATGGAGTCAGACAGATGGGGAAACTCCGGGCCAGGAGGAGGAGGTACAGGTCCAATAATCAGACTTGCCCAAACACTATACAATATTAGCAGACCTTCCGACATGACCCATTCCGTTAGGTACAAATGAATCCGCTCCTGAGCTTCCAACTGGTTTAAATGGATTAACTGATATTTAAAAATGGATTTGCCTTTTCAACACAGGGGGTTACCATAGTAACTGACAGTTGGAACTTGAGTAGCAGAGTATTTTGTACCTCATGGAATGGGTCATGTTGAAAGTTATGTATCAGGAGCTTGCTGCTAATATTAGTTTGCAGAACCATACAATAAAATGATCGGACCCTAACATTTCTGGGCTGATTATTGGGCCCACACCCAAAGCAATAATTGACTGGACACACGATAATTGAATAATTGGACCAATAATCGCTCTAATGTACAGCAATAGAGTTTGATTGGAAGAAAACAGGAAATAAAATAGCAATGAATAATGCATTTGATGCCATTTGCAGTGACGTGGCCTATATTGAATCCATTGTTGGATCAGCATTGCATAATCCCTGTGCAAGTGCCTCAGCCTCACTCCCACTACTATAAGCCTTAGTCTCTGTACCTCCAGGCCTCCATGCCTTGGCTGTCTGCTCTCTCCTCCTCCCTGCAGTGGGAGGAGATCCTGGCTTGTTACCTGCATCTGTTCACCTGGGAGACCAGTCCCAAGCTTGTTCTCAGCCCTATCCCTCTCCCTGTCACTCTGCTCTCTGCTGGAATCTATTCTTGTACCTTGTACTCTGTCTCTGCACCTTGATCCTCCTGTCCCTTGCTACCATGGTGCACGCAGTCACCAGGGCCATGTACTGCAGCGTTTAAAGTCTCCTTGCATTGTGTACAGAGCAGCTGTCTCTGTTGCTGTGAGGTTACACAATGCAAGTAAGGTGAATGAATAAAAAGAGAAGTAGAGACTTAGAGCGCTTAAACTTCCTGTTTGAGAGAGACAGAGAGACAGAGAGGGAGGGTGACAGAGAGTTTTGTTCTGTGCAAAGAGACAGCTCAGAGAGGTCATGATGTCAGGAGGAGGACACTGTGACAGGTCAGGGCTGTGACAGGTTGAGAGAGAAGGGTCTGAAGATAAGAGCCCTATTAAGGAGAGCTATATGCCGGAGAAGGCAGCCAGGGAGAGACAAGAGGCAGCAGAAAGAGGAAGGAACCTAGAGACGAAAGAAGCGCAGACACCCAGCCTGTGTCACTCTGCACCTGAAGACACCAGAGGAAGGTTCAAGGATGGTGAGGTGAGGACACATACTTTCCTATGCTGTTGATTGTGATGGATTGTCAGCTCTGAGGACCTCTGCTACGCCTGTCTGTCCCTCAATGTCTGCGTGACGCTCTGTATGAACTCACTCTGGTCATAGCCTCAGCTCATTCCGTCCTGCTGATTCCTTTCGAAGTCTCCTTATCTCTCCACCCTGGTCCCAGAGATGGGCCACTAAGCGTGCCTTTGGTCTCCTGCGCCCTTCTGTCTCTACCTCTGATGCAGCCATGTAGGTCTCTCTGTTCCAGATTATTGCCTCCATGTCTTTGCTCCTGGGTAATGCCAATGTCTCTCTAGTGGGTCTTACTCCTGGTATCTCATAGACCCCTGTAGCTCTGCTTGTTGAAGGCGTCTCTCAATAGTTTGCCTCAATCTATGAAATCTAAAGTTTTCAGCGTGAGATTTCTCATTCTGTGGCTGTGCTGGTGGAACTAGCCTCTCGTTGTCCTTGCCTTGTCTATCTGCTCTGTTACCCCTGCCTCAGACTGACACCTCTGTTGTTCCTCACTAGTCCTGTCTCAATCTACCTCCCCCGGTTTCTCTTGCTGGGATCCATACCTCTGTGGCTCTGCTTCTTGGTTGAGCATCAGTTGCTCCTCACCCTAGGTGCATTAGTCTATCTGCCCTGGAATTCATCACTATCTATCTCTGCTCCTATGTTGTGCCTTGGCCCCTTTACCTACAAGTTCTTCTTTAGCTGGGTTTCCGGGGTCTCAATGCGCTTGACAATGTCCAGGAATTTATGCAGTGCTTACTGTTTTACGTCTGTTGTCCCCAGCTCCTCTACTGGGGCTCAACCATATCACACACACACACATTGGGGCCAATTTAGAGGCAAATGTACTGTATATAAGAATGCGGTGTATGTGCCGCACTCGGAAGCTGCATTTGTGGGAGTGGTACATTGTATCCAGAAACGCACACAAAGATACCCCAATGAAGGGATGTAGCGTCAAGCCCAGATCTCCGCTGCTACGTGACCAAAGCTGTTGCATATGTGCAGGATAACACACAATACTGAACATTGTATTAAAGGTTGTAAACAGCGCCAGAACTTCTCGCACGATGCGTCCTCATGAAAAGCAAACATTTTAATCATTTATAAAATAAAAAAAATAAGAAAAATGAAAGTATGGAAAAATGACTTTTTTGAAGAAAAAATATTTGCCAACAACACAATATACCAACAGCAATCTCATAACATTAGGATTGTTTGTAAAAGGTCAAAATCCAGTGCACGGATCCAAAGTAGGTCTTCGAGTGACCTGGGGACGATGCAAATTTATTGAAGTATATAGTCCTGAGTTTCGTAACCGGCCATCTTTCCATCGGGTGTAGCTGACTTGACATGCTCTTACTGAACACTATCTATGTATCTGCTCCTCTTCCCTCCCACGACAAGCCCTTCAGAACGCAAGACACTGCGGCTCGAGTTGCTTGTGGGTCTTAAGAGGCCATTCTTGCACGCTCGTCTGTCCTGCCCATATGCACTTAATAATCACGCAGCCTTATGTCTTATGCTGGTCTATGCTCACCTTTGGAGTCCCAATGTGCTGTTAGGTCCCAACATCCTGAAGGCTCCACAATGGAGTCCAGAGCCAAGACTCCCATCCAGAACCATCAACACTGAGAATTCCAAGAAACACATTTCACACTAGATCCACATGAACCCTGTCACATTCCACCCACAAATTCAGCTAAACTTTGCTTTTCTTTTGCTGATGAACAAGGGGACCAACTATCCCCTATATTAGGAGACTCGGGGCCGGATTCACAACCCCGTAATTTTTCACATATGTCCCTAATTTACGATTCTAGTTAAGCATGCATAGTAACTGTTTGATGCAATCTACGTAGTGTTTTGTTACGTAGATTACATACATGCGGTATTGCACCATGCCCCGCCTCCCCATTGGTCATGTGCACAGTGTGACGAGCTAGGAGCACAGGAGCTATCTCAGGGTTGCCGAATTTTGCCAGCTTCCCTGCGGGGGATCCCGGAGGGTAGCCAGCGATACAAGTAGGAGGCGGGGCTTAATGATGCAATTTCTGCAAATTGCGTCATTAAGCCCCACCCCCTGCCTAATACTTACCCGGTTTTATCTGTAATAGACATTGGAACGGGGCTTGATGGCGCAAATTGCTTCATCAAATCCCTTCCTGTCCCTAGCAACACTAGTAGACTAGGCAGGGGGGCAGGACATGAG
>WWET01002422.1:155927-166666 GCA_011038615.1 Limnodynastes dumerilii
CCTTCTCTGCTCCAAGCTATACATGTTTAGTTCCTCTTGCCTTTCTTGGTATGATTTGTTACAAAGGCCATGTACCATTTTAGTTGCTCTTCTTTGCACGGTCTCTAATGTATTTATGTCTTTCTGGAGATATGGCCTCCAGAACTGAACACAGTATTCTAGGTGAGGGCGTACCAATGATTTATAAAGGGGCATCACTACTTCTCTCTTTCTGCTACTAATTCCTCTCCCTATGCAACCAAATTCCTGACTTGCCTTTCTCATTGCTTTGTTACATTGCTTGGCTACCTTTAAGTCACTGGAAATAATGACTCCTAGATCCCTTTCCTCCTCGGCAGATTCTAATGTAATGCAGTTGAACTCTGAGCATAACGGATTTCCGTGCGTAACATCTGAATTGGACGTGTGCAATTCGCAAATAAATACCTGCATATAACCCCAAGAAATCAATGAATTTGTACTCCTCACAAATTCATTGATTTTTTGGGGTCCCGGTGGACAGTGAAATGCGTCGCACCCAAATAATACTGAAGAAAATAAATATGATAAATTAGATTAAATTTTTATACAGGGTTGCTGTCTCTCCCAGAATATCCCAATATTTGGGCAGTTCTCCCACTAACCCAGGAGAACCGGCAAATCTCCCGCAAGTCCCGACCAGCTATTGATCTCTATTGTAATCCCTAGAGTTACTAAAGATGGGCGGGACTTGATGATGTCATCCCTTGGAACACTAGAGATTACATAAATAATTGACTGGGACGGGGCTTAGTCTCATCATTAAGCCCCGCCCCTTGCAGTAATCTATGGCTTCCCTTCCCATACGTGTACATATGTATGCCGTACGTGCGATTCTATGTAACCGCGCCCTCAAAGGCTCATTTAAATGTCTCCCCCCCACCCTCTTTCACATAACTTTTCAGATTTGTATTTCAACCCCGCCCCTTTGTACGTATGTCCCCAAGTGCGATTCACATGTCCGTCCCTAAAGCACTTATGTGCGTATATTCTATGTAATTTACGTAAATAAAGTTACTACGCATGAGCTGTTTAAACTTACCTAAAACTACGCACGCAACTCCATGTGAAAACAGATCTGTGAACACAGTCCCTTTTTGTTTTCATATATACCAGAGAAGAGCATAGACCCCTGTTGCGTCCCCAAATAAAATGTTATTGTGCCTGTAAACTAATTTTGTAAGTGTTCCTTAAGCAACAAAAGACTGAAAGACATTATTAAACAATGTGTGACAATACGGGAATACGGGACTATGCTCCAGGAGATCCCCCAGGACATCGCCACACTCCTCAGACATGATGGTTATATTGGGGAATCCTGATCCCCTCTCTTCTCTCCTGTTCTCCCTCCTAGGCTGGAAGACTCTGTCACACATATCCGAATACAGAACACCGGAGACTACTATGACTTATACGGGGGAGAACAGTTTGCTACGTTGTCGGAGCTGGTGGAGTATTATACCGGACAGCACGATACCCTGCAGGACACAGATGGAACCCAAATACTACTGAAATACCCCCTGAACTGCTCAGACCCCACCAGCGAGCGGTGAGTTTCATACCCTGAGTCATTGGGATGCTCTCTGTATTGGATAGAGGATATTGGGATGCTCTCTGTATGGGATAGAGGATATTGGGATGCTCTCTGTGTTGAATAGAGGATATTGGGATGCTCTCTGTATTATATGGTGGATATTGGGATGCTCTTTGTATTGGATGGTGGATATTGGGATGCTCTCTGTATTGGATAGAGGATATTGGGATGCTCTCTGTATTGGATGGTGGATATTGGGATGCTCTCTGTATTGGATGGTGGATATTGGGATACTCTCTGTATTGGATAGAGAATATTGGGATGCTCTCTGTATTGGATAGAGGATATTGGGATGCTCTTTGTATTGGATGGTGGATATTGGGATGCTCTCTGTATTGCATAGAGGATATTGGGATACTCTCTGTATTGGATAGAGGATATTGGGATGCTCTCTTTATTGGATGGTGGATATTGGGATTCTCTCTGTATTGGTTACAGAATATTGGGATGCTCTCTTTATTGGATGGTGGATATTGGGATGCTCTCTTTATTGGATAGTGGATTGCTCTCTGTATTGGATAGAGGATATTGGGATGCTCTCTGTATTGGATAGAGGATATTGGGATGTTCTCTGTATTGGATAGAGGATATTGGGATGCTCTTTGTATTGGATTCTGGATATTGGGATGCTCTCTGTATTGGATAGAGGACATTGCGATGCTCTCTTTATTGGATGGTGGATATTGGGATGCTCTTTGATTTGGATGGTGGATATTGGGATGCTCTCTGTATTAGATAGAGGATATTAGGATGCTCTCTGTATTGGGTGGTGATAAACAGGATGTTCTCTGTATTGGGTGGTGGTCACTAAGATGCTTCTTCTGTTGGTCAGTGGTCACTCGGTTTCTCTCTGTATTGGGTGGTGGTCACTAGGATGCTCTCTGTATTGGGTGGTGGTCACTAGGATGCTCTCTGTGTTGGGTGGTGGTCACTAGGATGCTCTCTGTATTGGGTGGCGTTCACTAGGATGCTCTCTGTATAGGGTGGCGGTCACTAGGATGCTCTCTGTATTGGGTGGCGTTCACTAGGATGCTCTCTGTATTGGGTGGCAGTCACTAGGTTGCTCTCTGTATAGGGTGGTGTCATTATAAATCTCTGTATGGTACAGGGGTAACGGGAATGCTGGTGAAATAGTAATCAGAGGATGATGATGTGACATAAGGCTTTTCCTTGTATATCACCACATGACATTGCTCTCATTATTCTATTGCAGGTGACTGGTAGAACATCAGATACATAGTAATAATGGGCATTGATGCCATTGGCACTGTCTATAGTGGATTCTGCCCATTTGTGGGCACAATCCTTTCCCTGTTCTCAATTCACCCCTGGAAAGCTCTCTACATTCTCCTACTCTACATATAGCGCCAACCATGGCTCTTTCCCGGTCGCTGACTCTACATGAAGCCCCTCCAGCAGTGGCCAATTCTCCACCCATGTAGGATGTGTTGGAGGAAGAATGGTCTCAAGGAAGCCCAGATGACTAAACACATGGGTGCTTTATATAACGGGCAAGGGGCAGTATTCAGGCCGAGTCCTCCTTTCTAGATGCCCTGGCTGATCAGGTGACCCGCGTCATCCACGGAAGGCCACCTATACCCCACGATACTGAGATCCTGACTATGAGTCATAACCAGAGGTGGTAACGTTCTGTGACTTACGCAGGTCACCTTAATGATATAAATGCGCGCGGCAGATTTTCCGTAGCGGATCTTGCACATTGAACGCAATTCCATTACGTTAGGAAATCTGTACGACAGGGCGTGCCATGCCCTCCGTCCACTAGGGGGCGGTAGGAGACATGCTAATTAGGCAGCGTGGGCGGCGTTAGGCACTTCCTTACCGATCCGTATGCGAGCGGACGCTGATACGTACAGAGAACATAAGGTAGGTTTATGGGCGCGCGTCTCCTCCAAACTGCGCACATGAGAGGGGAGCGACGTGGGATCTAGACCTCCGTGTGTATGGAGCGCGTGCAGAGGTCAAAGGTCTGGTCTTTTAATATAACGTCCGTTATATGCTGCGCAGGTGTGCCGAGGCCTGTTACGCATCGGAACGCAGCGCGATTGATTCCATGCAGTGACGCCCCGTGGCGGCAGGGCGTGTGCGTCGGATGTACGGGCGGTCGGCTGGGGAATCTATGAAGATTGTACAGTAGGCTTGGCCACGCCCTGACGCACTATTCTGAATGAAGCAATGGCCCATTTTACGTGGGGTGGCGTAACATTTAGGTTATTGATCTGAGCTGGTAAGTTCCATGCGTACAAGAGGAATGCACCCCATGGAATGTACGGACTATAGGAACGCACACATCCTGTATGAATTACGCTAGGAGCGGGGGATCGCACTTATATCTGTATCCGATCTTCAGCTCCCAAATTATAGGCCCCCAATATAGAGATCAGGGCCCAGAAGGAGGTGACGGCTCTTCTCTCACCTGAGGTATATGGAAAAGTCCCAGCAGATTGGCCACTGCCGTGGATATCCCGGAACCGGTGGCTCCCACCACAGCGATGGTGGACGGCATGTGCTCCGAACAATTGCAGAAGTCGTCTAAGTTCAGAGAGTCGATCTTGTTCTGAGCCACGAAGCTGAGCGTGGCCTCCAGAGCCTTGGACACGGTGTTACACGTGTCAAAGATCCTGTATCCCAAGGTAATGTTGGGCAGGAGGGTGGTGGAGTTGTTGATTTCTTCGATGGCAAAGATCATGGCTTGTAACCAGCGGAAACCCCGGAAGTTGTATCTGGCAAAGAGAGAAAATTCTGTAAATACAGAGACATGAACCGTGGCAGCGGCGGGAACCGTTCAGACTCTGCCCCGTTAATTCCCGGAAACCTCTTATTCTGTCACCGTGTGATCTGCTCTCAGCGTTTCCGATGGCACAAGGACATTGGCACCTTCTCCGTGGCACCATGGAACCAAACCCTAATCCCAGCATCAGGTGACAGACATACAATGCTCGGTATTGTGCGAGACGGAAATATCTCAATAACAGACATCCGTTACTTATTTCCTGCACCACTTCACTATGTCCATAACACACAGAATAACACTACAACAAGAAGAAAGTCCCCATAACAGCAAACATCTAAAACAACAAATCTACGGGTCAGGGGGGGTCACAGAGACGTTTTACAAGATATCACCTAAATAACATAGAAACATAGAAAGTGACGGCAGATAAGAGCCACACGGCCCATCCAGTCTGCCCAGTATACAGTATAACATATATACTGGCCCCAGACACTATTTACCCTCTATTTAGATTTAGGATCTCCTTATATTTATCCCCAGCATGTTACACTGTTCTCCTGTGTGACCTCTACCCCTCAGATGGGAGAATATTCCACTTATCTGTCACCCTTTCCCTGACCTCATTATCCGCACATTTCCCCTGAATCTTCCACCCTCCAGCGCAGTTGCAGTTGCCGGCACGATAGGCTCTATTTGATACGGCGGCAGCTGATAAGGGCAGTTTTCTATTGAAAACTGCCCCTATCACTCCAAAATGAACTCTATAAATAGAGCCCAGTTACCAACTTTCCCTGGATATCAGGGAGCCTTCCTAAAGAGTGGGTGACCTCCCTGACTCCAGAAGGAGTGGGTGACTCCATGAAGAGCAGGTTATTTCCCTGACTCCCTGAAGAGCAGGTGATCTCCCTGACTCCCTGAAGTGTTTGTCAATCTCCCTGATGCTCATTTAGTTCTAGAAGTCATTGTGGTATGATGACAGAATTTTGAAATTGTGTCCTTATTTCCCTGCACTGAGTCGGCCATTTTCATGCGGGTTTGAAAAAAGTAGAGATGTTGCCTATAGCAACCAATCCGATTCTAGTTTACATCAAGGTTGCCGACTCTCCCGGAATGTCCGGGAGACTCCCGAAATTTGGGCAGTACTCCCGGTATCCCGGGAGAGCCAGCAAATCTCCCGCAAGTGACTTGTGGCCCGTGGTTTCACTGAAACCACGGCCTCAAGTCCTGCCCCCCTGCCTAGCAACACTAGTATACTAGTGTTGCTAGGCACAGGAAGGGACTTGATGACGCAATTTACGGCATCAAGCCCCGTCCCGACCCCTAATTCAATAAAAAAACGGGGCAGTATGAGCCAGGGGGCGGAGCCTAATGACGCGATTTGCATAACCCGCATCATTAAGTCCCGCCCCCGTATGCGGCAGTAGTTTCTCTCCGGGATCTCCCAGAGGGAAACTGCCAAAAGTCGGCAACCATGGTTTACATTCTCTAAGCAACATCTCCACTTTTCCAAACCCGCAGCTTAGTAAATCTGGCCCCAAGATGTAATCATAGAATGGCAGTTGAATCATAGAATTTGACAGCATATAAGAACCATTTGGTCCATCTTGTCTGCCGTTTCCCACCCATCCTTCCTGTGAAGCGACCCTTCCTCAAACTAAATCCGATTCCACCCCCCTCCAGATATTATACAGAGAACCCTTGTCATCCACATAAGTCCCCACCCCCTGGGAGCCACACTCCCACACACTAGGGTTCATTTAGTCAGCAGCCAATTAACCTACCAGCATATTTTTGGCATGTGAGAGGAAACCGAAGCACCCAGAGGAAACCCATGCAGACACGGGGAGAACATACCAACTCCACACAGATAAGGCCTAGTCCGGGAATCGAACACAATACTACTCACTGAGCCACCGTGCTGCCCAAACGTGACTTCTATAATGGAGACAGAAATAAAAAATACACTTTGGTCTCTTGTTAATCAGCTGCAGTGTCACCTACTTTTATCTCTTCTATAAAGATGAAGAAGTCAGCGGATCCTATTCACAGTCTCCACAATAACACTGAAAGTATTTATTCACTGACAATATAACAATCAATAAATACTGATGCCACCATTGTTATTGGGAAATCGTTTTGGCAGTGCTAGGGGTGGAGCTATGGGCGGAGCTATTCACAGCCCTTTTAGTGGTACAGAACACACCCCCTTTGGTGCAGCACCTCAAAGTGCTATCACAATCTCCCTAATACTCCTTTGCAGAAGTTGTCCGCCATGGTTAGACATGGGTATGTTTGCCTTCCCTTTGGCCAATCCGGAGCTGCACTTACACCTCTTTTTTTAAAGGCAAAACAGGTGCAAGTGTACATCTTGAGCAAAACCATATTACAATGTGAAGGGTGCAAATGAATTATTTTACATGCAGAGAAAATACTTTGCCTTTCCCCAAAGACCTCACTCACGGTAAAGCTGTATGTGTAATCTGTCAGTAAGAGTTGAGCTAGTAAAACTTTACCTCTAAACCCTAATTCTGTTTTCACAGTACAACATTGCCTCCCCAATAGTTCAACATGGTTTGGCTCAGGTCTAAACTTGAATCTATTTTGTTGTTACTCTGTTTTATATATTGAATATTTAAAACCTAATTTGGACAAGAGAAAAAGGGGAAGAGTGTCTGAGAGTGTGATATATAATGTGCTCAATAAACAATGTAAGCAATGAGCTGATATCAGTATACATACATGAAACCTAATGTGTTATCTCGTGATATGATAAATATAAAACAACAAGCAAACAGACCCCAAGCCATACTGTATCACTGTATTCCGAAACATCTGATAGTGTTTAACCACTTATATTGAATGAATGTTTCAAGGGAATCAGTCATTTTCTTTTGTAAACATGATTCCTAAAAATAAAATAAAAAAAATAAAGTGATTAAAAGTCTTCAAAGAAACTGCAGCATGTTAATACAAATTTAAAGTTATCTGACGATCACAAGAATTCAACGTGAAAGGACAGCGTAGTATTCAAACCATTTACTTATTTTAGAGAAAAGTGTAAAATATATGTTCATCAAATAGAAGTAAAACCAGCCACAGTCCTCACCGCTAGTCCATCTCCCACTCAGGAGACAGGTCCTATAGTCGGTGATAGAAATCCTCCTCTCTAAGCCAGGAGAATAGAAAATTACTAAGGAAGCTTGCGAAATGCATTGAGTTTTGGGACTGACTACTATAACTTTTAGTGGTCTGGATATATTTGGTCTCAAGAGGAGGACTTCTATCACTGACTATAGGACTTTGAGATAAACTTTTTTTACTGCTGTGTTTTACCACTGTTTTAAGCACTTGTTACTGCTATATAGTGTCGACTTGATAAAAAAAAATGTAGTTTTTAAACTTGGTTTTATTAAATGGCAAAGAGTAGTACATGGATAAGAAAACAGCACAAAGCAATACAATTGGTATTACATAGAAAAGTGAGATACCAGCATATATTACACATAACCATTGTAAAGTTAAATATATAATTGAATATAATACTACCGTTTTTAATTTTGAATGGATGTAGGGGAGGGATGGGGGGCTGTCACCTGAAAAGATGTATTTAGATTGATTAGGGTCCTTAACGAGTGAGATTAAGGTGTGCTTGTTGCAAGAGTCAAGGAGATCATATAAGTAAGAATTTATCTTCCCTATCAAATTAATAACATTTTAATTAAAATGATATTTAATATTGTTACGGGGTCTGGCTTAGAAAAATACTGCGTTATCTCCTTAGTGCCCCTCGTTGTTACTTCAGTCTTATTTTTATTTCATATGAGATATGATAAATAAAAACTACAAGCAAACAGACCCCAAACCATAGTGTAATATTGTATTCTGAAAAATTTGATAGTGTTTAACCAAATTATATTGAATCAATGTTTTAAGGGACCAAATAATTTTTTTTTTTAAACATGATTCTTAAAAACAAAATAAAAAATAAAATAAAATGAAGTATATAAAAGTCTTCAAAGAAATTGCAATGTGTTAAGACAACTTTCAAGTTCTCTAACAATTACCAGAATTCAACATGAAATAGAATATAATCAAACCACAGCACACAGTATTCAAACCATTTACTTCTTCAAAGAAAAGTGTAAAATATGTGTTCATCAAATAGAAATAAAACCAGAAACAGTCCACACTACTACTTCATCTTAACTTTCATAAGATTTTAGAAATCATAGGACGAAACGCGTTGAGTTGGGACTGACTACTATAACTTTTAATGGTCTGGATTTATTTAGTCTAAAAAGAAGGGCGTCTTTAACGGAATATAGAACTTTAAGTTAAACTCAATTTTACTGCTGTTTTTTTTACTACTGTTTTGTGTTGCTGTTATTTAGTATTAATGAATATTATTTTGAATAAAATAATATTTAATATACTTTTGGGGCCTGGCTTGGAAAAATACTGCATTATTTTGTTAGTGTCCCTCATTTCTTGATTCCTATTTTTATTCCATATGAGGTAAAATAAATAATAAACAACAAGAAAACAGACCCCAAACTATAGTGTAATACTGTGTTCCGAAAATATGTTAGTGTTTAACCAACTTATATTGAATCAATGTTTCAAGAAATTTTTTTTTTGTAAACATGATTCTTAAATAAATAAATAAAGTTTTTAAGACAACTTTCAAGTTACCCATGATCACCTGAATTCAACAATTCTCATTTTATTATAAATCACGGGATAAAACGCACTGAGTTTTGGGACCAGCTACTATAACGTTTTATGATCTGGATTTATTTGGTCTAAAGAGGAGGATTGCTATCTCTGATTATAGGACTTTGAGATACACTCATCTTTACTGCTGTTTTTACTACTGTTTTATGTATGCATATTTTTTTTATACTTTTTATTGAAGCAATGCAATTGACATTATAAAAAGATGAAACAGTTACAGGTCACATTATGCTTAGATATATATAGGCATTCTATGAGCAATAGAAGAAGGCTATAAGAAAATACGGGGTCCATTCAGGAATCACAATTACATTCATAGCTACAAATGCAGTCATGTCATGTGGCCGGCAGTTGGTCAAAACGCATTGTTTTCTTATGTTTTGATGAGTGTCTGTTGATTTGGAGTGATATAGGGAGATCTCCCATTAGAATAGGAGACACAAGAAACAAGTGCTCAAAGCACCCTCAATGACCAGCAGTGAGCCAATGGGGGTGCTCTGTCTGTCAGCTGCAAAATTCTAAAATAGTTTTATTCCAAAGTTTAAAATATATCATAATTATTTTCAATACTATATTGCTATTANGTTAGGGCTAGTCAATGGTGGTCTAAGTTTAAGATCCACCGCTGTGTGCAAGGGGAGTGTCTCTTTAAGGAGTGGGCTGGAACCTGCTAGGATCTTAACATTAGATGCGTATATTTGCGATCTTTTCGCAATCGCATCTCTGAATCAGCCCCATTGTTTATTGAGCACAGTATATATCACAGCATCAGACATTCTTTCCCTTTTTCTCTTGTCCAATTTTTTTTATATATTCAGTATATAAAACACTCATATGAGGACATGGGGGAAGATCCAGAGTTTGAGATTAACAACAAAACAGATACAAGTGTAGACCTGAGGCAATCCGTATTGAACTGCAAGGGGGGGCAAATTTATTTGGTGAAAACAGAATTAGAGGTTAGAGGTGAAACTGTCACCAGGTCAAACATTGGCTTTTTATTTAATTATCATTCATTTTCATAGAACCCGCCGGAGAGGTGAACCTCTCTGGGGACTTTTAGTGTTAGGGGAGGTGGGTTAGGGTTATGCTCTTAGGAAGGGAGGGTTAGGGTTAAGGCTATAGAAGGGGAGGGTTAGGGTTAGGCTGCATGGAGGGGGGTCTTAGGGTTAGGCTATAGAAAAGGGAGAGCTAGGGTCAGGCTAGAGAGAAGGGAGGGTTAGGGTCAGGCTGCGGGGTAGGGAGGATTTGGGTCAGGCTGCAGGGAAGGGAGGGTTAGAGTTAAACTAATGGAAGGGGAGGGTTAGGATCAGAATTAGGGGAAGGATTGAGGTTAGTTTAGGCTATGCCTCATCGAATCATAAGCAATCGATATTCCAGCCAGTTCGAAACTAGGGCGGTTTTTAGAGGGGGCTCACACCCAATTATTTAGTATATAAGTTAACATTGCTGAAAATATAACTAATAAAAACTGACACTGTACCTCTCATGCCTCTTTCAGCCCTTTATTTAAGCCTCAAGTAATGTTATTATGTATGTTATAATGACCTCTGTATCCTAATAGGATTTAAATCTGTCCCTCTTAGGCCTCTTAGAGCCTGTAATTTGGTACTCTCCTACTGTGTTACAACAACATAC
>WWET01002422.1:176353-189298 GCA_011038615.1 Limnodynastes dumerilii
TAAATGTAATAAATATATATAATAATAATAATAATAATAATAATAATAATAATATTATATATAAATATAGGAGACATTTTGTTTATTACTCCTGTTTTTTAAGTAGTTGGGTACGTGATGAACATCTATCTAGAAAGCAGTCTTAATCTCATTGACAGATAGACAGAGTGAAATTCTTGCACAATCTAATGTGGAATATGTGAACTTGCACTGTGAGGTCCTGGGCCGACTTAAAACACAGCTTGGGAACCATTGTTCACAGGATAGATGATAGGATGGAGTATGACCAATTGCGTAATAACACTTGGTACATTGGTGCACATCTATGTCCCATAGTTACGTTGCCACCTGTCTTATCTATTACTACACTAATGGTTCTTTCCAGTTCCACCCCTGAGTAAGATCTAAAAATATCATTACTGACTGAATCTTGATAGGACCCTAATGGGTCCAATTAAATGTTCAATAGTTGTACTAGTTTCCACAACCTCTCATTTTCTTCTATTGGGTGATTTCGGACAGTGGGTAACACACCATTGCCATATTTCCATAGGGTGATAAATATACTTTGGGTGATGTGAAGTTCGATACCCTTACAGATCTGATTGAGACGTACAAAAAGAAGCATATTGAGGAGGTATCTGGGGCACGTGTATACTTGAAAAAGGTGAGTGTACGCTCAATGCTGTCTTAATGTTATCACGGAGTGTCCCTCCATCCTGTTGACTACACCCTACTTACAACCCCATAGCTGATGTCCAGCCACCAATCTGAATTTCTTTTGGCCTCAGTAGCTAACAGAGGAGTCATCTGAAAGTCTTACATGGTGAGGCGGACATGATGAGGTTGATCACTGGACCTCTTTCTCAATAGACACTTGAAATGCTGATCCAGTCCATGAACTATGGTCCACTTAGACATTGGCTGACTGCATTCTAGGGTGAAACTGGTAGCCATTGCGGTTCCACTTTCACATGGTAATGGGGCTGGATCCAGAACTACGGCCGTCGGGTACGAGCGACTGTAAGATGGTGATTTCTAGCTACTGCGCATGCGTAGTAACTATGGGGCAGATCCAGAACAACGCTTGTGTGTGAATTTACGTGTGGTGGACACGTAAAATCGCATTTTGGTAACCGTAACGTAGCGTAAATGTGAACGTATGGGCCATTCACGTATTTGTCACGTAAATCCGTACGTGTGGGCGTGCCAATTTTACGTGTCAAAAATACGTCTAAAATACGCTATGTAGGCGGGGGTTTGTATTTAAAGTGTGCAGTATGGGCGTACTTAGCTGTGTAAATACGTGTTGCACATCAGTACGTGAGCGGATGACATCGGTCACGTGGGCAAAAGTTAAGGTAGGGTTTGGAAAGCGGAACTCGGACAAAATACGTACATTCAAGGGGTGTGCCAAGGGGAGTGTATAGAAGGTACGCACACGTAAATATGCTACGCTAATAAACGGATTGCAAGCGGAGGCCTGGATCTACCCCTATATACGCAATCTACATATCGTTTCGGTGTGACCGCATATACACAATGTACTTCCCGATACGATACATAGATTACGTACATAGTTACTACACATGCACAGTAGTTCTGGATCTGGCGCATGGTGTTGAGAACAAAATTTTATTTTGCTCTGAAGAGTTTCACTAAATACAAGTAACCATTAATGTCTACTGGCATGAAAGAGCTATTACAATTAGATAATATCAAATTTCTCAAATTTGATATTATCACATTTATTTTCTCTTTACAGAATGTCTTGGATATAACCAGGATTCATCCCTTGTTCATGTAATTACTTTGCTTTAGGCTACAAATGATTTAAAACAGTTACAAAACCTAGAGTATGAGGCAAGGATCAGGATGGACCGGTAAACAAAATGCTGTGACTTTATTATAGGAAATGAAACACATACATGAATGAAGAACAGGTTCAATATAAAAAATACAGACAAATAGTAGACATACTGTAGATGACTAGATATAGGAACACCAGACACTGAGGTAGTGCAGAGATGAGGGATAGACTACAGCTGGTAAGGTACAGATGACAGGTTCCAAGAAATAAATCCAAACAGGTCCATGGTAAGAGATACAAGGATATAATACACAAAGCAAGGAAGTAAGAACATAGGACCATATCTAGACTTATGGTAATTTTTTGTATATTAACCTCCTCAATGGAGGCTAGCACTCCACCCCTGCACTGAAATTTGCAAAAGTGAATTTTGTGCCCAGGACCCAATGTTAAGTATTCTGCACTTATGTTTGTATGTATGTGCAGAATAAAGGATTGTACATAAGTGCTTGGCCAAGACCAGCACTCTGCTCATTGAAGAGCTGATATAAACGCCCCCCCCAGAGCAGGTGCTGGTAATCAGACACATGTGCAGTAATGACAGGGAGCAATCAGTCCATGATAGCAGCCCCTAGGGGTGGCTCAGGATATTACACATCCAGAAATATGTAAAAAAAAAACAACAACATCCAGATATCTTTTAGAAAATATTATTGGACCAGATCCACAATTACAAGCTCCAATAGCGGATCCCCACTATATCCTTGAATCTGTTTGAGCCATTGGGTGGCTAATTGCAGCTCTTGTAGTGTGCGCATGAGCAGACCGCAAACGCAGGAATTTTCTGGTTGGAAAACGTCCACTTTATGGAATTCTGGGTCCGGTCTTAAATCTTATAAATGCTTGGGGCTTGATCTAAAATTACTAACGTTAGGTGACTTACGCAAGTCTCTAGCCTTAATGTTAGAAGTGTGCATGCATTTCAGATGTTTCGTAGGGGATCTCCTTGTGCACAAAACGCAATTCTGTATGCAAGGAGATCCATATGACAGGGTGAGCCATGCCCCTTGCGGAGATAGGCATGCTAAAGCGGCATTGTGGGTGGCATTAGGCATTCCGGATAGTGTGGATGAAGCACAGATCCGTTCAGATAACTTTAAGTAGAGAGGGGAGTGCCATGGGAGCCCACTTCCCTGGTGCGTCTCTGTGTGTACGGAACACGTCTGGAAGTCTGGATGTGGTCCTCGGTTAGCATCTCGTTTATAAATGACTTAGCATAGACTGCTGCTTAAGGCACATTAATCACTAAGGTGCTCATAATACCCTGAATATATCCCATTCCAAATGTCTCTTTTCTGTCGTGTCTTCTTGATCTCAAGATCATGATCATTGATCTCACCATCTCCGTATCATTATTGGTTCCTCTATCTCCTACAGCCCTACTACAGCACAAGGGTAAATGCTGCCGACATAGAAAGTCGCATGAAGGAATTAGACAAAAAGTCTGAACAGCAGGAGACCTCCAAGGCCGGATTCTGGGAGGAGTTTGACGTAAGTGTCCAGAAAGTGACTTTCAAATCCCGACTGTATAACAAAATTCAAGTCATCTGTTATGATGCTATGGGCGCGATTCAATTTACCGCGAAGACGGGGAAAAGCTTGCAGTGCGCTTTTTCCCATACATTAGGTAGGTAAAATTTGCGGATCCACAAAAAATCCACAAATAAAAATTCACAGGATTAGCTCTGCGCCGCAAAAACGCAGCTACGAAGCTAATTAAATCGAGCCCTATGAGTTTGCCCCGACCTCAGAGACTGTCCCACACAGGTTCATGTAGTTACATTTTTGAAAACTATTTATTCCACCTTGGTTCGTGATTTCTATCATTCTTTTTCCTACAGGCTTTACAGAAACAGGAAACCAACTTATACGATAGAAAAGAGGGTCAACGGCCCGAAAACAAAAGCAAAAACCGCTACAAAAATATCCTCCCATGTGAGTTTATCCAGGAGAAGCCTCCTGGCTGTCTCAGTTGTCACGGTGGGACCAGGGACCGGGTCAGGAGTGGCTCACTTTGCATAATTGAGAATTGTTCTTAGTGCGTTCCGATACGTAACCACCATTTCCACACATGCGACGAGAGCTCACACTGGCCACTTGTGCATTTGGAATGTGGACTTCTCGATCCGGTCCCTTGTCACTCTTGCTTTGTTCTGTCGTTTTTATTTCCATACAATGATAATTCACTTTTCCCTTGATCCACTTTGAATAAGATCCTTCTCCCCTTTACTTTTACCTCTTGTCCTTGTTTTCTACAATATGAATTTTTTATCTGTGTATTTTGTTGGATGGTATAACCCTTAAACCTTCTACATGTGTAACTTACTTATGTGTAACTATTTACCTATTGTTACATACTATACTGTCACTACATACTGCTGATATTTTAGCTATTATTATTTTATTATTAACACGTACCGTATTTCCCCATGTACCAGACGCTCCCCTGTATAAGACGCACCTTAATTTTGGGGTCCCAAAATGAAAAGTGCGTCTTGTACATGGAGGAAAAGCTCCCTCTCCCCTTTCAGGCTTTCTTACCTTTCAGGATCATCCAGCGAGCGGGACTGCGGCCAGAATATGACGGCCTGCGGTGGGTGGGACTGGGGAATGAAGTCCCACAGTCACAGGCTGTAACCACAGGTCTTCATATCCCAGTCTCGGCCACCGCGGGACTTCATATTTTCATATCCCAGTCTCGGCCACTGCGGGACTTCATATCCCAGTCTCGGCCACTGCGGGACTTCATATCCCAGTCTCGGCCACTGCGGGACTTCATATCCCAGTCTCGGCCACTGCGGGACTTCATATCCCAGTCTCGGCCACTGCGGGACTTCATATCCCAGTCTCGGCCACTGCGGGACTTCATATTGTGGCAGCAGTCCCGCGCAGTGGATGATCCTTAAAGGTAAGAAAACATTGGAGGGGAGGGAGCTGCAGTCTGGACTTCATTTTAGCATCCAGCCGCAGTCTGACTTCAGACCAGCGGAGCTGCGACTGGATGCTAAACTGGTAACCCCCCTGTATAAGACGCACCCTGTTTTTGGACACCATATTTTTCCAAAAAAGGTGCGTCTTATACATGGGGAAATACGGTATTTATATAGCGCAACAAATTGTCCACAGCACATTACAGAGAGCATTACAGAGAGCATTAGACATTAGCCCCTATTGGAGCTACATACTAAGGTCCCTAACATACAGACACATACACACACCTGACCTATGGGCGCCTTACAGCCACCTGAGGTCAGTACGGCCGGCATCGTAGCGGGAAGCGCACGCCAAGTTCCTATCTTAACTTTTACGATCACGTATGCAGCCGTACTATTGCTATTCTTACTGGCCCATCCCATCCCTCAGCATTAGGGCATTAGAGCGTTTGATCACTTCTTGTTCCAGGTCTCTCCATTCTCTCCACTCTCTCTGTCTGTGCCCTCCATCTCTTCATTCTCCTCTTCTCACTCAATATCCATTTTCTTCTGTCTATCCTTTTTACAGTTGACCACACAAGGGTTGCTCTGCTGTGTGGAGACCCAAACATTCTAGGTTCCGATTATATCAATGCCAACTACGTGACGGTGAGTGAAGAAGGGAGAGGAGATGGGGGAAGGGTACAGAGATATCAAGCTGGGTCTGTGTGATAATAATATGAATTTAGGGGATTCTTGAGGGGTGACAATAATATTATATCTTAAGAGATCCTGATGAGTGTTTATACATATCAGAAGCCTTGTGAACGAGAGAGACAAAAGCAGACCCTCCAACATGACCCATTCCATTAGGTACAATATACTCTGCTCCTGAGCTTCCAACTGTCACTCACTTGGTGAAATGACTTAACTGATATTTAAAAAACTATTTGCCTCTGCAACAAAGGAGGTTACCATAGTAACTGACAGTTGGAACCTGAGAAGCAGAGTATTTTGTACCTGATGGAATGGGTCATGTTGGAGGGTATGTATCAGTTGACCCACAAAGATAAGCTTCTAGGATATTCCTTCCTGACCTGAGATGCGATTGTTGAGTTTTGAATGCTTAGTATTGGTAATCAATGATTATGAATATATATTATATGGTCCGATCCAGAGGTAAGCGTCTACTGCGCATTCTCAGAACTGAAGAGCGCAACTTGAGCTGCGGTGTTTAGCGTTTTGAGGTGCGTATCGAGGGAGAGAAGGAGACGAGGGGCGTAGTCAATGTACAGTAAGGGGCGGGGCCCAAGCATGTGTCCCCCGATCCAGAGCCAATCACAGACGTAACAAAAAGTACTGTTTACATCAACACATTTGCACCAGCCCCGGGTGTGTAAATCCAGGGGGCCAAATTTACTAAGCTGCTGGAATGAAAAAGTGGAGATGTTGACCATAGCAACCAATCAGATTCCAGCTGACATTCTCTAGTATGTAATAGGAAAGTGAGAGCTAGAATCTGATTGGTTGCTATGGGCAACATCTCCACTTTTCCAAACCCGCAGCTTAGTAAATGTGTCCCCATCAGTCTAACCTTCCACGACCTTTTTCTTACTCTTTCACTACGCTGCGAACAAAAGGTCAGAAATGGCCGTAGCATTGCGTTAATTTATTTCTACATCCATTAAGAAAAAAAATTACCTTTTCGTGTTCTTTAGTAAAAATTTAAAATATTGCCATTATTTTTTTATTATTATTAGCAGTCTGCATTACACCGTATCACCTACTCATGCGCAGTGTATTGGGGTGCGTTGTTTCTTAGCTGCTCTGTGCTTGTATGCTATGTGCTGTAATCGCTTGCAATCATAGGCATCGTTGTGTATACAATAATAGTCACCACCCACCAATTTTCTTCCTTAGAACCAGCTTTGGGGAGACGAGGAACCTCCTAAACGTTTTATTGCCTGTCAGGGGTGTCTGGCGTCAACCACTGGGGATTTCTGGGAGATGGTCTGGCAGGAAGACAGTCGGATCATTGTCATGACCACCAAAGAGATCGAAAAGGGTCGGGTGAGGACCATCGTGTTTTTCTTTACATCATTACTTTTGATTTGTTTCTTTGAATTGGATCCTCATTTATGTTTAACTTGCGATCACAACTGTGACTATCAGATTTGACATGATCCGCAGTTGCAGGGCTGCAATATTCACAGATCTCTGTGATCGCTTTGTTAACCAATCCCCTTGCACCAATGAACTCGCCATAGCCAATCTTTAGTTTTCCAGAACATAAAATGGCGGGGGGTTTGGAAGCCTGGATTGGCACGCTTAGCGTTAGTGCACCTATACGATACAGTGTAATACCAAGTCACACCCACTTACCCCTCTATTGGAATGTAAGAAGTGTCATTGCTCTTAGTACTGGATAGGTCGAAACGCGCTTTGATTTTGTAGCATGGATCCGTGTGCATGCGCAGACCACAAAAGCAAACGAAATCCAATCACATGGAAACTGAATGTGAAATTAGAATCCGATCCTTTGTCATTAATGTTTTGTTTATTTTCTCAATTAACACATTTTAACAAGTTTAAATGAATATGATGTCCTCACTGTCACATGACCTACACACAATGGCGGCAGCCATTTTCTGGGTACATGCAATATTTAACTATCAGTTCTTCTCTTAATTCATTGCTAACATGGATACTCACTATGGGCAGGGTCCACACTGACAAGTACTCCCCAACATCTGTTGTTGGTAATCACATGCCATCCATTCTGTTGTACTGGGCATACACAAGCATCCTTGCCAAACAATTGGAACATATTCCCACCTGTTCAGACTTTAGGGCAATGGGCTGGATCCAGACTTAAGTAAGTGCTTGAAATTAGTTATTCCTGGGCCAAACCATGTTGGTTTCACGGGAAGTCCAGTTAATTGTATTCTTTGCATGCAGGGATATATCTTTGAATTGCTTACTGCACACAGATACTGACCAGCTTTACTATCACATTGTTATTTAGACTTGGGATAGGAAACATCACCTCTCAACTCTAATACTGTTTGCAACAAATGAAATATGACTCCCCTGCAATCAACATGGTTTAGCCCAGGAGTAACTCATTTCAAGCACTTACTTAAGTCTGGATCCAGCCCAATGACACTTCTGACCGAGGCAGAAATCACAAGGGGGCATTCCCTCTGTCATTTTACAGTATAGGCGTTCCCTCTCTTGTTGGGGCCTATCACATTAAAAAAGGAAGTCTGAAACTAGCCCTATGTTTAATTCTGACCACAAAATGGCAGCCTCTGTATTGTGCTGTAACTGTACAATTTCAATGATATCTTTTTCGTTTTGTTCCCAGCCCATATATTTTCCCATTTTATTTTCATTTAATCTACCCTCCCACACCAGCACCCCCAATGGAATTTATTTCCCTGGTGGTCGTGTTTTATTTTTTTTTAATCTTCTGATATCATCTTCACACTAGCTAAGACCTATGTTTTATTGTCGTAGACTAAATGCGTGCCTTACTGGCCTGATAAAGTAACAGAAACAAAGGAGTTTGGACGGTATTGGGTGGAATATCTATCGGAACATGAAGCCATGGAATACAAAATACGAACTCTAAGAGTGTCATGTAAAAACAACGTGAGTACCCATCTCATAGCTTTATGAAGCAATATCTAGAATCTGATTGGTTGTTTATGACCAACACTTAAGTTGTTTATTGTTGTTGACTTGTTTGATGGCAGAGGGGGAAAATGTACAGATAAGTGGGATAATGGTGTCCATGCATCATAATATGGCTTTAACAACGTGGAAAAAAAAGTTTAAAAACTTTTACGACCTCTATTTCCTGGGTATCTGTGGCAGGAGAAAAGTCTCATAGGCAATGTCATGGATTTATCGGGGAGATGATTACTAACAATGGGCCTGATCCAGAACTACGCATCGGAGAGAATTTACGCGTGGCGGAGACGTAAATTCGCAGATTAGAAAGCACTGCGCATGCGCACCATAGAAAATACGCACATTCACGTAGCGTAATTGTGAACATATGGGCCATTCACGTATGTGTCACGTAAATACTTACGTGTGGGCGTGCCTAATTTACGTTCATCCAAAATACGTCTGAATTACGTGAAGTAGGCGGGGGGTGGTATTTAAAGTGTACAGTATGGGCGTGCTAAGCTGCGTACGTTCACGTAGTCTATACGTCCGTTAGCGGACGTACGCAGTTACGTGTGAAAAAGTTAAGGTAGGGTTTGAGCAGCGTATCTTGACAAAATACGTCCGTGCAAGGTGTGTGCCGAGGGGAGTGTAGCGAATTTACGTGCACGAAAATACACTCCGCAAATAAACGTACGGCACACGTAGTTCTGGATCTACCCCAATGCTCTTCCCAGTTAACTTTTTGACCCAACAGAAACATGTTCTTTTCCAATGCTGAATCCAAACACTTGGAAGTAACTTTCTTAGATTCTCAGTTGTCCCTTCTAAGTAGGCCGAATTTTCAAGACTTCTCTATGTATGTTTTCAGCGTAGCCCTGCCCGGAAAATTATCCATTACCAGTATCTGAGCTGGCCCGACCACGGGGTGCCATCCGACCCCGGCGGCGTCCTGAGCTTCTTGGGAGAGGTCAACCGTATGCAGGAGAGCATGCCGGGGGCTGGACCCATCATTGTCCATTGCAGGTGACCTTATGAAGTTGACCTTTAGTTCTTTCTATACGCTGGATAATCTTACTGCCTAAAATCTCATTGTGACCCTTTCTTCCTTTCTCTCCACCTTCCCTCTCTCAATGTCTCCCGCGTCATCTCATCAGTGCCGGTATTGGCCGTACTGGAACAATTATCATCATTGACATGTTACTGGATACGATACAAATGAAAGGTGAGAAGCCAATAAGAATGGAGAGAGCGGATCAGATCCAGAGTTTGAAAATAAGAGGAAAACAGGTGGAATGGGCAATACTATGTTGATTTCAGGGGGACTGGGAGTCAAATAATTTTTTTTTTTTAATTATTATTATTAATTTATTTTTTCATTTCAAATTCACCATAAATAATAGACAGACGGAGGCAGCAGGAGCACCGATGAGTTGGGACTTGCTTTTGCTGGTTCTTAAGAGAGATTAAGCAAAAAGAGATCATGATAAATGTAATATTATTATTATTATTATTATTATTATTATTATTGTTGTTATTAGGAGCACAAGGTTACACAATAGTCATCATTGGACAAATGATACAAAAATGTAATAACAAACTATGTAAACAATTAGCTTATGATAACAAAAGGCAGCAATTCCACTATTTCAGGTATGAGACCGTGCTTAAGTCCTGGAATATATTAGAATATAAACATAGACATGCATAAAACAATACATATTATTACCTCTATAAGCAAGGTGGTGTTATCATATATCCGCTTAACTTCTATATTTACCACATGTTGAATTAAGTAAAAGCCCCGTCGTTCCCATTCAAGGAAACTGGCTGAAGATTGTCTGAACTGAAAATGTTGATTCCTAACCATTGGAAGATAAAGAGAATAATCCGGGGGCAACATCATCCGCACTTTAAGTTGTCTCCATGCCCTGGAAACCAAAAAAAGTAAAGGGTTTTCTCTTATCTCCTCTGGCAGTCCACTAGGTGGGTGGAAGGTGAAGCAAGGCTGAAAAATGTACGTGAGGCTGAAAGGCTTGTTCTGATTCGACATTAGCAAACACATTGGTTTGATTCATCCAATCCATTACATATTGATATTGAAGAGCAGATAAATTGTATTCCAGTGTACAGGGGAAATTAGGGAAATTAAGCAAATTAGGAAGTTTAGCTACTTGTAGAAACTTAAAGCCCGTCTGATGACTGTCTTCGATGGGGGAATGTACTGTAGGTGACCATAATAATCCAAAAATGCGTCAGATAATTTCTGAGGATCCACAACCCTAGTTTTGTCATCAAGTATGATGGATTTCATCTTTTTTTGGTGCTGTAAGAGATTTCCCTAAACCTGTCAACAATCTTCTTGATTTATTTCCATATAAAAAATATCAGGTTTTTTTTGGTAATCTAAAGACTTTTGCGCATTTTCTGCACAGACCGAATCATATAACGATTTGGCTGTCTTGTTCGCCTCCCTGTTACTATCATTATTATTCTGTAGATGATTGGAGTATACTGTCAGAAGGTCGGAGACGTTGAGTCATTTCTTTTCCATGTCGAGCAATCAATGCAATAATGTGCAGCCCAAAAGAGACTGATATCTTCCACGTGCTCAATATTGTCATCCATATCATTCAAAAAATGTTATTCTAATTCACCCTTAAAATTATCGGAATGTATTAAATAGGAAGGAAATCTGCAATTAATAGAAGAGTGAATCGGATTCCTCATCTGGAGACGACGCCAGATTGGTTCGTGGTCCGATATGACAATGTTTTCTATATGAGTTTTCGTTACTGAGTAACGGATTGGATATGAACCAGTTGTATCCTAGTGGAAAGCTGGTGTGGATGGGAATGTGTATGTCTGGTCTGTGGGACAACCTCCTGGGGTCCGTGAGTTGTAGTGTATCGGCAAGGAATACAAGTGAGGATGGTGCACCACAGCGCCCCCTACCTTCTGGTGATGATCTATCCAAGACTGGGTCAACTACATTGTTAAAGTCACCACCCAATATGAGGTTACCTTCTGCCAGATCCTAGATCTTACTATAAAGGGTGGTAAAAAAAAAGGAGAGTTAGTGACATTTGGAGCATAGACATTTACAAGCATATATAGTTCCTCCTCTATCGCCACTTTTACAAAAAAGGTAACGCCCTTCTGGATTGCCAATGTCTCTCCTTCATCAAAAGAACCTGATGTATCACTCAATACCCAATCTATTCATGACCAAACAACAAGCTAATAGACTATGGATATCCCTGGGCTTGCCCAGGTCTTCAAGCCCTTTTGGATAATCGCTAATTTAATTGTTAATAGAAATGAAACCAATGTATGGTACTGCATAAAAAATAGCCAATAATAGTAACACAATATGGTGAACTTGCCATTTCTAACATTATGACCATTAAACAGCCCGTATAGACGTAATAAACTCCAAAAACATAGAAAATAAGAAGGATACATTCTGGTTAGTGAGGTACCAGCAACCTCAACCAGCAACTAGCGGAATGGAATCCTAGACAGAAGATATAAAACCACAGTTATAACTTTGGTTAACCGGTATACTGCGACAGCTTAAATCTTAGGTAAATAAAGAAAAAGAGGAATAAAGAAAGACAAATACATAAAGCATATTAGAAACAGGAATCAACAATACTCAGTCCTCTAAATAAAATATTCAGGTTCTTCCCTGTAACCTGGAAAAGTTGTCTGAGAGGATCAAAGAATATCCTTGGCAGCCGAAACGGCATTAAAATAATATGAAGGTCCATTGTAATGAACTCACGGCTTGGCTAGATATATTAAAACAGAACGGATCCCCCGTCAAAAGGTGCCTTAAAAAAAAGGGGAAAATTATTTTCTTTACATAGTTACTTGGAAGGAAAAGTCTTGAAGAAAAGTAAACGTCTCTCGCCTTGGAGTTGCAAATCATTCTTCTGGCGAAATGCCGCCACAATCTTAACTTTATCAGCAGTTAAGATCTTCATAATCACTGGTCTAGGATGGCGTCTTGCAGGTTGAAAATTTGATCCAACCCTGTGGGCCCTTTCTATCACGCTAGGGTTGTCTGTGACGTCAAGAAGGTATAGTAAACAATATGTGACCATGCACAGGCAAGAAATCAATCAAGACCAAAAAACTTCCTTGGTGGGAAGGTGCAACCAACAGCACAAATAAACATCAAATACCACACAAAATTCGAGTCAGAAAGACCTGGCTCAAAAGAAACATGCTGTTTATAGCGCACACAGGTCAGTAAAATTACACGTCCAATAGAATTTTTAAGTACACTAGACAAATCGTAGAAAAGTACAAATTTATTAAATTCAGCAGCAATGCAATACCACATATATAAATAGAGAATAGGCGAAATATTTAGATGTTTACATTAACTGCATAGTACAAAAATCGCAACAAAAGCTTGTTTAGGAATACAAGTATACACCATCGGCATAGAGTGGACTGGACTTCTAACTAATGGATCCG
>WWET01002422.1:191648-202179 GCA_011038615.1 Limnodynastes dumerilii
TTATATTATTATTACACAGATACTGACCAGCGTTACTATTACACTGTTATTTATACTTGTACTAGGAGACATCACCTCTCATCTCTGATACTATTATACTATTACACCTATACTGACCAGCATTACTATTACACTGTTAATAGGCTTTTACTGGGAGACATCACCTCTCATCTCTAACACTATTATATTATTATTATTATTATACAGATACTGACCAGTGTTGCTATCACACTGTTATTTATACTTGTACTAGGAGACATCACCTCTCGACTCTAATACTGTTTGCAACAAATGGCATTTGAAAATGGCATTTTCCTACAACATGGTTTAGCCCAGATGTAAAGTTGTACCTGTTTTCCTCTGTTTTCATGGTCCGTTGTGTGGTGATATTAGAGATGCTTAGAATGTTATTGTCATTTTTAAACCTTAATCCATTCTACCACCTCTGCTCAATATCATCTCCACCCTCATCTCTCAACGCCCAACAATTCATCACATCATAGATCCAACATGACTCACATTATGAACTCAATTCAGTCATCTCTACGCTCATTTTTAATACTAATCCAGCAATTCATCTCACTGATATATACACCGTGACCCAAACTACCACCTCAGCTCACTGTCCTCTCCTGACTAACCGCTCCTCACCGTCCTGTCCCACGACTTCATTCCATTGTCACGTCTGTAACATCCGGGTAGAATGCAGCAGCTCATCCAGGATCTGTGTCTCTTTTACAGGCCTGGACAGTGACATCGATGTGCATAAAACCATCCAGATGGTGAGGTCTCAGCGCTCGGGAATGGTGCAGACGGAGGCACAGTACAGATTCATCTATGCAGCCATCGCTCAGTACATTGATTCAGCCAAACACAAGCTGCAGGCTCTGGAGGTACGAGAGGGGGTTGAAGGGGAAATTTCTGGAGACGAGTGTTAGGGAATTTCAGGAAACTAAAAATAGTGGACCGGATTCTCAACCACGTGTTTTGGTAAGTTACGGATTTCTAAGTGCTGCGCTAATACGTACGCATTGTAAATATTTTACGCCATCTACGTAGCGTTTTGTTACGTAGATTGCGTACATGCGGTCTTAAGACCTAATCTACGTAACAAAGTGCTACGTGGATAGCGTAATATATTTACTACGTGTGCGCACTAGCGCAGCACTTAGAAACCAGCACGTAACTTACCTAAACACGTGGTTGAGAATCCAGTCCCGTGAGTCTGATCCAGAGGTGAGCGTTCTCCAGCTGACGTGACGTCTCTACGCGCTTCTCTACTGCACATGCTCACAACTGTAGAGTGCGCCATCACGGACGATTCAGATCAGCGCACAACGCGAGCTGCGGTGGCTTGCATTCTGAGGGGTGTGTTGAGGGAGGGAAAGGAAGGAGGGACGAAGATAGTGTACAGTAAGGGGCGGGGCCCAAGCAACTTCTCCTGATCCAGAGCTGATCACAGACGTAACAAAGGGCTGCTTATATCAAGACATTTGCTCCAGGTCCTGTCTAAGTCCAGGGGGGGGGACTTCTGTGACCTATTTCACACCCTTACGTTAGGAGGGAACACGTCAAACACATTAAAAAGGGTCAGAAATGGCTGCTGCTGTGTTGTGCTTGAAATTACGCACAGAACGGAAAATAAGCGCTTGCAAAAATCCTCACTTACGTTTACAGTCAGCATTGCGCTGTACCACCCTTTATAGGCAACATATTTGGGCACATATCTGCTTGCACTTAGCTGCTGTGGCATCCATGCGATCCAAATGCACGGTTGTGTACGCATTTGGATCGCACGCAGCCCCGCCCACTTTTACTAACACATTCACAGCATACCTGTTGCATCTTCTTTCCCGTGCGCTTAGGGCTTGGGCTTTTCTTTAAATGCAATTCATCAGTCATTAAGATTAAGGTATGGTGGACATCAGCCGTGGCACAAGAGGGCACACCAGTCCCTCAACACAGACATATCATTAAACCTATGATTGATGAATGACACCCCCCCCCCTTCCCAACCTAACATTTCAGCACACTTTAATGATCAGGAAATAGATGTGGTGAATAAGTGGCTATTACAGTCATTACATATTTGAAGCACATGGATCAGAACCTGTCATAACCTAATGTTGATGATGAAGATATTAGGTACCGCCATGGGTCTCATCCTCTGGCCACCTTTTCTGTGTTTTGTTAATGGTTATCTTTACTCTCCTGCAGAAAACGAAGACAGTAGAGTCAGAATATGGAAACCTGGGCCCCACTCTAGCCAAGATGAAAGTGTCTCGGAGTCCCTCAAAGTAAGACCTCTAGAATACCCCGTCTAACTCCCAGCCTTTCCTCTAGCATAAGGGTATTCACATCTACCTATCTATTTCAGGCCTAAAGAAGAGGGAACGCTCTATGAAAATCTGAACACGAGGAAAGAGAAAGTGAATAAGAAAACATCGTCGGAGAAGAAGCCACGGACCTCTCTCAGGAAAAAGTAATGCAGAGGTGAGAGAGGAGGTTCCTCAAACCTCAATATTATCATTACCTCATAAGTGGTCCTATCACAGTGCAGTGTGGGAGGCAGCCATTTTGACACTGGACTGAACCAATTATTCCTGAGTAATTAGTCTATGCATATGTTGAAGGTGGGGCTTAGAGGAAAGACCGGTTACAGAGGACCTCATATGACCTAAAAACGGTCAAGGTGAAAGTCATAGGACTTGGTTTACTAAACTGCAGTAAAAGGAGGAGACCGCGCTTTCCAATATATTCTAATTAAATGATTTTGCGAGCAGCTGGTGAACTGGGTATCAGGTTGCCCAGTATAAAGCACTTAAAAATACAATATAGAAACAAAACAAAAAAAAAATTATATATATATGTAATTTTGTTTCTATATAGAGTGTGAGTGTGAGTGAGAGTGAGTGTGAGTGAGAGTGAGTGTGAGTGTGTGTTAGTTACCAGCGCTAGTGCAAATGAATAATATAGAATATAAAAAATATCTATACTCATCAGAATGGCTGATAAGCCAAGAACAATGATGGATATTTTTTTACTAGATATACATTTTTAATAAGCCACATTATGCTTTATTAATCAATAAACAATAAAATAAAAATCATGCGTAAACACAAAAAAAACAAATAAAATAGTTGCTTGCAAGTATTAAAAACGTTTTCAAATATTCTACGGCTGCATAAAAGAACCTCATGTGACGGCCAATGTTCAAAATGTCCACAGTATAACAAACACTGTGCACCATCGGTAGTTTAATGCAGAAGGTGGCCATCTCATCGGTCATTTCCACAGTATCAAACGCACCCAATATAGAGTGCATACAACATCCAGGTTCCAAAGGCTGTTCTTTCTAATTCAGAGGTTTAAGCAGTCCGAACAACAGCGCAAGGCGACGCGTTTGGTTCCGATTTGGAACTTTTTTTAAGCCTGGTCATTATCGTAAAACCTGTTCTCACCGTCTTGTTTCCTTATCCAGCTGGCGTGCGGAGAATCCAGTGTGTTTGCGGATGAACCAGTGCAGTATTCCTCCAGCTTGTCGTACGTTTCACTGTCCCTGCTCCTGGCACTGGAAAACCAGCGGCCAAGTCCAGCGTCACAGCAAGATGTGCCCTGTACAATGTTTACTAGGAAATCATGTAAAATTTCTGATAATTTAATAAAGTGTTGTGCACACATTGACCACTAGTTGTCACTATCACACACACACACAGCTAACAGGAACTATTTCAGAATTTGGGGTACACAACTCCAGTTCCACAGATTCTCTGCTCCATGTCAGCTTTCAATGCTTGTCCCTGACAATTATTATATGACATTTTGGAGCCTGGCAGAACAGTTCCCTGAGATGTGGCCGCAAAACAAACATTTTTTGGGCCGCAAGCTGCCCGCAAGTTTGACTTGCTCAGTCTAATAAAGGTATCGGTGGACAAAGACACATTTGATATTGTGGGTTTTATTGGATAATTTGGGAGCACCTAAATGTCGAGAATAACCAACCTAAAATAATTCATATGCAGAAATAGTAAGGAGAAACTCCCACTATTAACCTTTTTAAAAACCCAAAAACAGAAAACACACAGGAAGGATCCAGCGTCATCACAAACATTTGGGGTGGACGCAGACAATTTTTGGATAAAAATAAATTTAAGTTACACATTAGTTTTAAGTACTGGATTTTTTATTTAATTTTTTTTAATAAAGTTCACACAGATTGACAGGGACACAGTCCATTTAAGGTTCATCCAACTCCAGTAATCTCATCGCGGGTTGCGTCTGACTGCCAGCGCGGTGGGCGGGTGGGCTCCTTCAGTCGGATACAGGAATTACGGAAGGATTTGGTCACTGTTCATCATTTCTTTACTTGTTTGGCCAATAGACTGTCGCTGTGGAGAGAGGGCAGGAGTGAGACACAGAGGAATGGAAGGGGGTAAACCAGGCAGATATCAGGCAAGAGGGATGAGTTACAAAGTATTTCAAAAGTGTTAAAATAAAGTAAAACAAATAAAAAATATATAAATGTATATAAACATTACCCATTGGGTAATAATCCATACAAAAAAAATGAGCAGTGATAGTAAAATATATAACAAGCAACATTTGCATAAATAATCAGAGAGGAGCAGCAGAATCCCAAGTCCTTTATAGCATGATATCGGTTCATAAGGTGACCTTCACATGCCCCCTGATGAAGTCAGACTGGTTGAAACGCGTTGCAACACTATATGTTTGTAAAGGACTTGGGATCTGCTGCTTCTTGGGCTCTAAATTTGGAAACTTCTTTTCCTATGCAGACACAGAGTAAAAAAAAAAACATAGGAAAATGTAATACACATTGGGGTATCTTCAGATTCTGCACAAGTAAACAGAGGGGCAAGGATTTATAGAATACATTTATATGATAAAATCTTACCTTCCACTGTAGCGGTCACAAGATGATTGTAAGGAGAGAAGGAGAGAGAAAGTCATGAATAAGTCTGCCTTTACAGCTCACAGATACAGTAAATTTCCATTCACCTATAGTACAGTCACATAGGGAAGATATGAATGTGTGACCTCACTGGTTTGGGGAATGATGTCACTGGTCCATATATGGTATTACAGAGCAGGCAAAGAAATTCCAGACACAACCGTTTCTCATCACCTGCCCTCAGAAATAACGCAAGTAGTTGAAATTTCACATTCTCCCTACGGGGTGTGGTTTGATTCCTTGATTAGTGTTAGTAATTATTCTGCTAATAATCCTGACCCTAATCACTAACACTAACCAAGGAAGCACAACAGAATGCAGCAGGTACCAGGGAAGGTATAATTCCGCAACAAGCACAGCCGGTACCAGGAAGAGTAGGCATCAGGTTGTTGCATTGAGAAGTTTCGGCACTGTACCTGCGCCAACATAAAATGTTTCTAAATTCAAATGCTGTCAGCAATGACACAGCTGTTATGACATGGGCTGTGTCACGCTTGAAATGGCATCTCTCCCTGTGTTACTAACACCACCAACTGACATTGGGTTAGCGTCACTTTCACTTTTTGAGAACAACCCACTAACAAACTAAACTGATTTATTCTGGTACAGAGAGGACCTGGTGACATTCAGCAACATGTAGAATAATCAGTGATTTTATATATAGCTGTGTGTTTGCTTTACAATATTGGGTAATAAGACACTGCAGATAGAGATTTCAGGCACTCGATACGGATAGGTGTGTGCATGGATTCTAGAATCATCAGACTGGAACATACCTGGTGAATCTGATATCCTGGAGGTTAAGGATCAGACTGTCAGCGTTCAGATACACACGGTTCTGGGACTGTGAAATCTAAAAAAAAAAAAAGAGGAAAACGTGGATCACGGAGCAGTTATTATGTGAGTGGCGATATCTATAGGACTGGCTTATCATGACGCAAGTAGAGACTTCAGAGAGGATAAAATATAGACTAGAAACAATGACAGTGCAGGTGGGTGGCTGGACGGTATAGTTGCTCCAGAACAGGTTATACTTACTGTCTTGGCTATACCCTGAGCGGCTCTAATCCGTCGCAGTTTTAAGTATCCGGGGTTTTTACTGAGCGCATCACCAATGTAACAAGGCTGTCAAGGAAAAATAAGCTATGGAGACAGGAGACTGCATTAAACTATGCTGGGATAAAGATTCCTAGAGACACTGGGACTGATTCAGACTTAAGAAGGAGCTTAAAAATGAGAGGAAGGATACTCCTGGGCTAAACCAGGCTGATTTTAGGGGGAGTCAAGTTAATTGTATTCTTCGCATGCAGGGATATATCTTGGAATTGCTTACTGCACACATACTGACCAGCTTTACTATCACACTGTTATTTATCACCTCTCTTCTCTAATACTATTATATTATTACACAGATACTGACCAGCTTTACTATCACACTGTTATTTATCACCTCTCATCTCTAATACTATTATATTATTACACAGAACAGACACAGATACTGACCAGCATTACTATCACACTGTTATTTATCACCTCGCATCTCTAATACTATTATATTATTAATATATTATTACACAGATACTGACCAGAGTTACTACTACACTGTTATTTATCACCTCTCATCTAGAATACTATTATATTATTATATTATTACACAGATAATGACCAGTGTTACTATTACACTTTTATCACCTCTCATCTCTAATACTATTATATTATATTATTATTACACAGATACTGACCAGCGTTACTATCACACTGTTATTTAGACTTGGGATAGGAAACATCACCTCTCAACTCTAATACTGTTTCCAACAGATGAAATAGGACTCCCCTGCAATCACCATGGTTTAGCCCAGAAGTAACTTTACTCTCTTAATTTTAAGCTCCTTCTTAAGTCTGAAATGGTCCAATATATCAATCCCCTCTCGAGTTCAACTCCTCTTATTCCCCAGTGCCGGCCATACATTGCATAACAGTAAGACCGATAAGCCAGAAAGAAAATGAAACGGACTGTAGTAGATGAGTGAAGCCGGCTTGCTCTACCAAAGCACCGAATCTGTACCCAATACCGCTTCCTACCACCTCCCGCAGCCACGGACTGTCCACCACATGTAGGACCTTAATGTCATGTCGTTAGTGTCTCCTTCCTCGCACAGATCCAGCATCAGAGCCCCAACATCTAAAGTCTGAATCAATCCCTTTATTACAATAAGTCTGAATCTGAATCATTCCCTTTAATATGATTATTATGATCAGTCTGCGGCTGTCCCCAGTTAGACAGCGCCGCGGATCATGTTGGCGATATACAATGACCGGAAAGGATATCATCTTCGCAGCGGCAGCTTCTCCCTCCGCCTGAACGATCTTCTGTTTCTGATCCTGCTTTGCTTTCTCCACTAAAAACTGCGCTCGCTGCGCTTCTTGCTGAGCTGTGGATGATAATAACATGCGCTCAGGTTACATCCGCACGTCAGTGGCCCTGAAAGCTATATCAGAAGGGTAGACAATGCGGACATGGTTGTCATGGGAAACGAGTGTAGTACAGAACATTCGCAGCGGTCAGCAGGGGAAGGAAAGGTCAGAGGTTCTTACCCACTTGCTTGGACTCCACGGCAGCGGTGTACTGTGCACTAAAGCTCAGCTCTGTGATGGCCACATCGTCCATGATGAGATTAAAGTCCTTGGCTCGTTCTGTCAGCTCGCGCCGGATCAGGAGGGAGACCTGGGATGACAGGGGACCTAAGTATCCTCTACTCTCCGCACTTTCAATCACTCCCTTAAACTGTAACTCTTCAAATTCCCCCACCTACCTCTTAACATTTCTCTGCCCCATTAACAGCTACGATCCTATCCGGTTTTGATTCTATTCTATGATTAACACAAACTTAGACGCTTTTTTTCCCCCATACTAAAATTCTTCTTAATTCTGCTACTAACACTGCTGTGTGACTGATCATACACAGCACTGGGTCTGAGGGTCTCCGCAGAGAACAGCCCTATTTCGAAAGACCTGTTCAATCCCAGCCATCCCGAACTGCTTGGGAAATCGATTGCTTTTGATTTGATCTTCAACTGATCCCTGGAACACCGGAAGGCAAGTATAAGTCTTACCCCAAACCTGTCCTTCCATAACCCTAACCCTCCCCTCCCTGCAGCCTAACCTTAAGTCTCCCCACCCCACAGTGTGACCCTAAGTCTCCCCACCCCACAGCCCAAATCTACATGCCCCTACCTGCAAGCTTATTCCCCTTCTGTTTCAAACCTCAATGTCCTATAGAGGGGTAGCTTGTGAGCTGAGCCCTCCTTTCCTACCCAATCTGTTACAACCCAGTCTTGTTATAATGATTGTTAAAAAAGTTCTATGTAATATGGCGCTATATAAAAACATTTTAATGAAAAAATAAAACAAAGGAGAGAGATAAAGAGACCTCCCACAGTGAGAAAAGGTACAACGAACAAAGTGAAAGTCTGACCAAAGACTGCAGCCTGTCCATTCAGCCATTTACAATGAAGATTGGCAAAACAAAAGTATAAGAATAAAAAAAATAATGCACAACATGAAGGCTATTGTGCAAATGTTCAGCCACGTTCATTATCCTCCTATACCACAATGATGAGTATAATCACCAGGGTGGCGATTACCAGTCTACCATTAAAGTGACCTGTGCATCCACAAATTCTTTCCCCGTCTTCATTTTTCTCTGCCCTACACTTCTCTGTCTCGGCAGACTGGATGGACCTCACCTACCTCACCACCATAGCCCAACGCACTCACCATGGCGCCATTACCTGAGCTCTCTGTGTGATGAGCTGTGAAGCATTGAATTTCGCCACCACGCTCTTCAGGACTTCATTAACGATGGAGGGCAGGACTCTCTCGTCATAATCCAGGCCGAGCCGCTGGTACATATGGGGGAGCGCAGAGGCCAGGGGGCGAGAGAGGACACGCAGCGTGATGTTCACCATCTGTAGATCTGACAGAGTGACAAAAATATAACACACACACAGCATAGATCGCTTCTATATTCAAATGTACACAGACCCCAATGCCATGAAAACTAATTGTAAGTGGAAATAAAAATTCTAAATCCAATCCAGGAGCCAGTATGAGCCATCAGGGGACACGGGAAGGAATCTGACGAAGTCACTCATAAGACAAACAGCTCCAGCGCCTTTTAACATACAACACACAGCATAAAGAACACACACATTTAAAAAGGCTGTGGCCTCTGGTCGCACAGCACACGCACCAGACAAGACACATGCCCCCTTGTTACAGGACCTGCTGTTCACTACCTCTGACCCCCGACAAGGCACATTAAATACCTTTTGACCCAGTTGGGGAGGAAATTTTCCTGGGCTTTGCTCGGATGTCATAGATAATTGGATATTGGAACCACGGAATCCTAAAATATAGAAGAAAAAAACTTTAATTAAATAAAGCGCAGACACACTCCATCGGAGTCTCAAACATCTCACTTACATGACTTGGCTCAGTAAGGTATATACCCTAAAGCCGGCCTGGTCAACCTGTGGCTCTCTAGTTTGTTAGGTATCAACTATACCCTTGCAGTCAGAGCATGCTGGGACTTGTAGTTTCAAAACATCTGGAGAGCCACAGGTTAGCCAGACCTGTCCTAACATATAAGGCTATGGACTAAGGGCCAAAAAAAATGATGATAATGCAAAAGCACCACTGAGGGTTTACTGCCCAGCTGCAAGGAGAATGTAAATATAGGGTTTCTAAATAACCAATGTACAGTTTAACTTGTCATTTTGTTCAGTTATAGAGCTGTGAATGATTAATGAAGCTTAATATATTAAATGTTATTCTGTAGAAGAAAAAGTAAATAAACTCAATGAGTGTGGATGGTCTTTGGACTATTTTTGGCAAAGAGCCACAGAGGTGGAAGCAAAAGCAGTGAAGAGGTGCAAATATAACAAAAAGTAAAGCAAGCACTTTGCAGCAGTGGCTAAAGGAATGCACAAGGCACAAAACAATGTAAATGAGCATAGAGCTGGCATCTCACTGTGCAATATTCATCAATACCTAAAGTAATTATTTAAGCTGGCCACACACTAGTGCGATGATTGGTCCCAGCAGTAGGTGGCCGATAAATGGGACAATTTTCAACTAGGGAAAGGTCCTGATATCTGTACCACTCGTCTCTCGTGCTGGGACCGATAATTCATGTTGAGGATGGGAAGGCTGCTGAGACTGACAGGAGGCCCCTGCATCTGATGGGCTGCACAGACCTCCTGTGAATCTCTGAACTGTATTTCCTGTAAATAACTAATCATTTAGGAATTCTGAACGATCAGGTTATCAGACCCTAGCCTTTCTGGGGCAATTATCTGAGGTTTCAGAAAACCCTTTGCATAATTCGTATGCTCTGGCTTTAGTGTGTGGCTAGTTTTACTGTTGAGACAAATTTCTAGGTGTCATGGGTAGCGTTTACACAAAGCTTTTACCGGGTGAATGATGAGTTTTGGCGTCAGTGATCAGTACAGCAGGGTAGAAGGGTACCTGAAATGAAGACCCTCAGAGAGGATGAC
>WWET01002422.1:216888-238467 GCA_011038615.1 Limnodynastes dumerilii
CCCCTGTTGGAGACTGTCTTGTCATTGCTCACAAGTGTGGATAGGGTGAAATGCATTCCGATTGGGTAGCGCATGTGCGTAGATGCAGGGAAGCCTAGATCCGGTTCACTTGTATTATAGACGTGGGATATTTTTATTTCATTATTCATTTTCAATAACATCTAAACAGCACTGTGGCTCAAGTGGTTAGCACTTCTGCTTCTCAGGGTTATGTTCATGAGTTTGATTCCCCTACAAGGTCTTATCTTAGAATGAACCCCAGTCTTTGTGAGTGTTAGGGGATTTATACTGTAAGCTCCATTGGTTCAGGCACTGATGTGAATGAGATGGTACTTTATAAAAACCTGCTAATAAATACTAGATATATAATATCGTCAGAGCATACCCTCCAACATGACCCATTCCATTAGCTACAAAATACTTTGCTTCTCAGTTTCCAACGGTCAGTTACTATGGTAACCACCTTTGCTGAAGAGACAAAGGGCCTGATCCAGAGCTACGGCCGGCGTCGCTAGTACGGCGGCCGTAAGCGTAATGCGCATGCGCCGGGCAGATGTTGCCCGGCGTCACTATGGAAACGCCCGTTCGTAGATCGGGCGTCTATACTAGTGCCGTAGGGACGCTGGAGGGGACGTCCCTCAGCAACCCTACGCTGAAGTTAGTGTAGGGGGGCGGGGGGAGGGGGGGGAATGAGGCTGGGAGGGCGGCGTTAACGTACTAACGCCGCCGTCCCAGCGTATCAACTCTCCCTTACGCCGGCTGAAGTTAGGGTAGCCTTCAGCCGGAGTAAGGGAGAGTTAATACGCTCCTACAAGGGGGAGTGTTGGGCCAGAGCAGCGATGTTACGCTGACCGCTACAGCGCTCAGTGTAACATCGTAGCTCTGGATCAGGCCCAAAGTGTTTTAAATATCAGTTAAGTCATTTAAACCAGGTGAGTGACAGTTGGAAGCGCAGGCACGGAGTATATTGTACCTAATGGAATGGGTCATGTTGGAGGGTCTGTCAGGGTAGGGAGAGAGGTGTTGTGGATTGTGTTTCCTCTCTGTCCGTTCGGCCTTCATCCGCCTGCAGCTGAATCATGTGACCGCGCTGTTACTGTGCTTTCTGGCTGTTAGCTGTGTAAATATCGCCCATCTGCTGTTATTCATGGTGGTGATTCCCGTGCTGGCTCTCGCACAGCCGCCCACATCCCGCATGCTGAGTGGTACATGTGCCGGTCATATAGTATTCCTCTGACACATGTCCACGACCGGTCTACATTCTGGGGCAGGTCTCTGCATAAATAACTGTGTTCATGTGCATGCTGGGAATTGTAGTTTACCAGAAAACTCTGGCAAAACTCTGCACAGGGTCTGTACGCACCTCGGTGTAGAGCTGGTTGCTGATATACCTCCCGTTCATCTCGCTGCAGTACACGTGAAATTTGCGTGCATACAATGTGGCTCTGGCCGCCGCCCGGTAGCTGACACTGCGCAGGATGTCCTCATACACAGCCACGTTCTGCACACCTGGACACAACAGACACAGGGGTCAGATCAGAGGGCACGGTAAATGGCGCCCCCTTATGGCTATCTCAGGATGTCTCCTTACCTGTGATTCTGAGGCTCCGGGAGCTGTTCTCCGTCTCCAGCCCACGCTGCAACGCAGAAGAGACATCCAGAGACAGACTCTCGTACTCCAGATTCAAGTCCTCTCCTACCACACCGATCTCGCATCTCTCCAAGGAACACTCTATGCCGTCCGGAGACTGCACATCTGAGGGGCACAGAGAGAAGCTCAGAGACTGGAAGACACACGGACGGGTCACCAAAACGGCCCCCCTCCCCCCATCCAAGAGACTGCCGGGATTCTGGTGACGTACCTGATCTTGGAGCCCTTTCCAGTTTATTGGGGGTTACCGAATGGGAAACGGTACAAGTAATCCTCAGGTCTGGAAATATGGGGACGCCTAGGGGCCCCTGGAAGTCCGTTATTGGGTGGGCGGATCTTGGGGAGCCGGCCAACTGCACCTGAGGAGCGTCTGGCTGAAGGACTACAAGATAGCCATCGAGATCTGGTACCGTGAGGCAGCCCTCGTCGCTGAGACACCTGGAGAGCAAGAGAAGGGTCACTATTATCACTAGTATCCCGGGAGAGAAAATAATATTCTGCTCCATGTAAAAGCGCCATCAATAGAACATTATAAACTATTCCACAACTACATAGAAACATAGAAAGTGACGGCAGATAAGAACCACGCGGCCCATCCAGTCTTCTCAATTGTTTATTTAAAACTATACTGACCCTGTTTTACCATCAATTTAGTATAAGATTGAGAATGTCCTTGTATTTATTCCAAGCATGTTTAAACTATTCTACTGTGTTACCCTCTACCCCCTCAGATGGGAGGCTATTCCACTTATCAACCACCCTTTCAGCGAAGTCAATTTTCCGCACATTTCCTGTAACCCTCCCACCTGCTTGTCCTCTTGCTCTATAACATCTCTTCCTTTGAATAATGCCCCCTCCTCTACCTGGTTACACCCCTTGATATATGCGAAAGCTGCTATCATGTCCCCCCTGTCCCTTCTCTGCTCCAAGCTATACGTTTACTTCCTCTAGTCTTTCTTTGTATGCCATGCACCATTTTAGTTGTTCTTCTCAGCTCCAAGCTCCATGTTACTTCCTCTAGTCTTTCTTTGTAGGTTGTGTGACACAGGCCATGCACCATTTTAGTTGTTCTTCTCTGCTCCAAGCTCCATGTTACTTCCTCTAGTCTTTCTTTGTAGGTTGTGTGACACAGGCCATGCACCATTTTAGTTGTTCTTCTCTGCTCCAAGCTATATATGATTACTTCCTTTAGTCTCTCTCTGTATGGTGTGTGACACAGGAAATGCACCATTTTAGTTGCTCTTCTTTGCACAGTCTGCATTTATGTCCTTCTGGAGACAAAGGGCCTGATCCAGACCTACGCTCGCAAGCGATCTTACACTGGTCGTAAGCGTAAAATCAGCAGAACAAACGCACTGCGCATGTGCAGAGTGACAACTTCCGGTCGTACCAAAGACCTTTTTGTAGCGGCGATTCAGGCGTCCGTATTCTTTGCGTATCTTCAGACGACGGGGCGTGTTTATATTACAAAGTTAGTACGGACGCTGGAGTTAGGGAATGTAGGCGGGGGAGCCATTTAAATTGTACAGTAAGGGCGTGCTTAGCGCGGTACAATCAGCGTGTCGCTACGCCGGGAAAAGTTAGGGTAGGGTTCAGCCGGCGTACGGAGGTAAAGGTAAGGGGAGTGTCATGGGAGTGAAAGTTTTTACGCTGAAGCGGTAATACGCTCCGCTCTCATGCGTAGGTCTGGATCAGGCCCAAGGCCTCCAGAACTGACCACAGTTATTCCAGGTGAGGCCTCATCGATGACCAATGACCCTATGCAACCAAGCATCTGACTTGCCTTTCTCATTGCTTTGTTACATTGCTTGGCTACCTTTAAGTCATATGAAATAATGACTTCTTTCCTCCTCAGTTGTTTCTAACATAGTGCCATTAATAATATATATTGAGCTTCTGGGTTTTTGCATGATCTGGCATTTTTCGGTATTAAGCTGCAGTTGCTGCACTCTTGACCATTCCTCCAGTCTACTGGGATCATCCGTCATTCTGTTGCAGAAAGCAGGTCATGTGACATCTTTGTTGTGGGACATATTTTATACATTGATTTAGGTTTATTGAACTTATGTCCAGGGCACAACAGATAAGAACCATGAAGCCCTGTAATATCAATGTCTCACGGGGAGAGACCACAGTCTATAATCAAATGGAAGAAATTCTTTATTTACCTAAAACAAAAAAACAGATAACACCCTGAACCCGAGCAGCCGTATATCATTAGGGAGACAAAAAATCCCCCCCCATTTATCAGATCATTCTAGCACTCACCTCACTGTGGTCTGGAGCTTAAGAGGTCTGACTCCCGGTGTTGGAAACTGCAGAGAGTTGAGGTATTCCACGTGCCTTAGCGCTCGGCTAAACGATAGGGCGTCGTCCCCCTCCAGGGTGAGCTGTGACTGAGCAGGGTTGACATGAACCTGAGAGAGGGATTGGAAGCAATCATACATATTAAAATGACTTTCTCTGTGTCCTAATACGAATGGCCACCAGAGGGAGTGTCACTGCAAATCGTGAGAAGGAAATGGGAATGAGCAGTCTGATGCTGACTGGCTATATAAAGAAGACATGGACAAGCCAATCAGGGCCACCCTTAGCAAGGGAGGGGCCTCCCCTCATCTGGCGTATGCGCAGGCCGGTCGCCGTTCTGCACATTCGCTGAACGGCATCAAAACTGTACAGGCGCCCATGTGTTTATAGACAACTTAAACAGACATCCGCTGGCTTCAGTCACAGAGGTGTGGATGCCTGATACAGTGTATTAGTAGTGTGCCGCGGCCTTGTATATGAAGTTGGTGGGGCCCCTCTAGGGCATGGGCTCCGGGGGAGATGACCTAGGAGCGGTACTGATGCCAACAATAATGCCTTGAAAAGCACTATAAACAGGTCAAAACGCGTTGTCCAACAAGTTATCCCCCCAGACAAAGGAAACCTGCACCGGGTGCCTTTGATACTCTGTGCTCTGATAGACTGTGTATGTTATATCTTCTTTGAACTTTGTAACTGTGGACCTGATTCATAGATCCAAAAGCTTTAAGAAGGTACGGATAAGAATGTATATATAAGCATGTATCCGCACCTAACTTAAAGCTACTTCCCCAGCCACCTCCCCCTTATTTTACGAACCTAGTGCACTTAGGGCTTTTCTAACTTCCCATGCATATTATCCATCTTAAGAAGGAAAATACGCCCTCCCCGCTTCGTTACCATACCTCCCCCCACCCACTCTTCTTAAAATTACACAGAGGCCCCTTTCTTCCTAACCAAGTCCACACTGTATTTAAAGACCACACGTAATCAATCTACGCACCCATGTGGTACGTAGACAGCGTAAATGACCTACTAGGCATGCATGGTAGGTTATTTCTTAAGTGTGAATACAATCCCGTGTGACAAACATAAGCAAGACTCTCGGCTAATACGCTCCGCTATTGGTGCCGCTGGAGTTGCGTTACCTTCATTCCTTTCCCCAGGCTGTCAAAGTCTGTGTATTGGAGTCCTTCCTTACAGGAATACAAACACTCAATCACTTCCCGAGAGTCCACCGGTCCCAGGCGGAGGTAGAGGCCGGACAGGTAACCACGCAGGAAGTGGCCGGTGGCAGTCGCTGGGTACATCAGAGAAGCAGGAGGAAGGGTTAGTTAACTTGGGTGCGATATTATGCATCCTATAAGTCATACTATAATTCATATTACTTTGTGGGAAATAAGATTTATGGTTATAACCGGTCTCACTCTACCTGGAGCTCTTGAGGTCTCGTTATCATTCCCTTTCATTGAAATCTTCTCATCTGTTGGAATATTAAACATGTTCATTTGTTGTAATAAGTTCCATTTCCAGCTCATGCTTCCTCTCATCCCCAACCTCACCCCTACAGTGGTTGACGTCTCTCCTCACCTATCCAACAGCCGCCAATCATCAGTCTGGCCTGGCGTTTGGGAGGTGTGAGGGCTCCGTTATCATGGATTAGGGCAGGGTCATACGTCACGCCGTCCACGTAGAGAGAGACAGTTGGGAACTCAAGGCTCAGAGCGTAATGATGCCACTCCACGTCACAAACCTGACAGAGACAAAACACAGAGCAGAGTGTAATAAACAACAATAACTGCAGAGACTGGGGAAGAGGAGAGGACATGGGATCAGAGAGAGAAGAGGAGAGGACAGGGCATCAGAGAGAGAAGAGGAGAGGACAGGACATCAGAGAGAGAGAGAGAGAGTGAGAGAGAAGAGGAGAGTACAGGGGATCAGAGAGAGAAGAGGAGAGTACAGGGGATCAGAGAGAGAAGAGGAGAGTACAGGGCATCAGAGAGAGAGAGGAGTACAGGGGATCAGAGAGAGTAAAGGAAATTACAGGGGATAAGAGAGAGAAGAGGAAATTACGGGATCAGAGAGAGAAGAGGATAGGAAAGGAGATTAGAGAGAGAGAGAAGAGGAGAGTACAGGGGATCAGAGAGAGAAGAGGAAATTACGGGATCAGAAAGAGAAGAGGAGAGGACGGGATCAGAGAGAGAAGAGGAGAGTACAGGCCATCAGAGAGAGAAGAATACAGGGGATCAGAGAGAGAAGAGGAAAGGACAGGGGATCAGAGAGAGAAGAGGACAGGGGATCAGACAGAGGAGTACAGGGGATCAGAGAGAGAGAAGAGGAGAGGACAGGAGATCAGAGATAAAAGAGGAGAGGACGGGATCAGAGAGAGAGAAAAGGAGAGTACAGGGTATCAGAGAGAGACAAGAGGAGAGGAAACAGGATCAGACAGAGAAGAGGAGAGGACAGGAGATCAGAGAGAGAGAAGAGAAGAGTACATGGGATCAGCGAGAGAGAAGGGAAGAGGAGAGTACAGGAGATCAGACAGAGAAGAGGAGAGTACAGGAGATCAGACAGAGAGAAGAGGAGAGGAAACAGGATCAGAGAGAAGGAAAGAGGAGAGTACAGGGGATCAGAGAGAAGGGAGGAGGAGAGGACACGGGCTCAGAGAGAAGGGAAGAGGAGAGTACAGGAGAGCAGAAGGACGGGGACTGTTCTGTGACAGGTGGTATGGGGAATATGCTAATCTGCTCCCGTCCCTCTCCGCCCCCAGACATACACATGATATCACTGTGGTAACACAGTGCGTCCCCCGTTCTTCTTCTCTGCTCTGGTGACTATAAATGAATGTTTCGGGGGATGAATAAGCTGTGAAACGCCGGCCACACACTGACTCACAACACTGGACTACAGCCCCTCATTCTCAATATGCCCATTGCAGCTGCATCTTCTGCCCCCTACTCCAAGCCCTGCTGGGGCGCGGGGTAAAGACAGGAGGGGGTAACAAAAAGAGGGAAACAGGACGGATAAGAAAAAAGAGGAGAGATGAATGAAAGATGAATAAGCGAAAAATGAGAGATGAATGAGAGGTGAATGAGAGATGAATAAGTGATGAATGAGAGATGAATAAGTGATAAATGAGAGGTGAATGAGAGATGAATAAGTGATAAATGAGAGGTGAATGAGAGATGAATAAGTGATAAATGAAAGATGAATAAGTGATAAATGATAGGTGAATGAGAGATGAATAAGTGATAAATGAGAGGTGAATGAGAGATGAATTAATGATGAATGAGAGATGAATAAGTGATACATGAGAGGTGAATGAGAGGTGAATAAGTGATACATGAGAGGTGAATGAGAGATGAATAAGTGATACATGAGAGGTGAATGAGAGATGAATTAATGATGATTGAGAAATGAATGAGAGACGAATAAGTGATAAATGAGAGGTGAATGAGAGATGAATAAGTGATACATGAGAGGTGAATGAGAGGTGAATAAGAGATGAATGAGAGGTGAATGAGAGATGAATGAGAGGTGAATGAGAGATGAATGAGAGATGAATGAGCGATGAATGACAGTCACATACAAATATCACGTTCATTCGCGGCAATAAATCAATGATAACAATTTAATTTAATGACTCTACTAAACATCTGTTCCTGTGATCCAGAATTACGTCAAACAGCCAATGTACGCATTCCGGACACGTTGTACATTCTGCAGTTACACATCGGAACAAGCTAAGAACAATGATGGATTATACACTGTAAAGGCTTTCCAATGGCGACCTGCTAAGTGTACAGCGATGCTGATAATGATACAGCCTCCAGCTGAATCGCGGCTGTATCATTGCCAGACTATTAGGCAGGTAGAATATTGCTATTAGGAATGGACCTAATTCATCCTGTTCCCAATAGCAACAGGCTGCAGCAGGCTGAGGTTAGGGTTAGGGCTCAAGAAGGGTGGGTTAGGGTGCAGGACATGGAGGGTTAAGCTATGGGATATGGCGGGTTAGGGTTAAGCTGTGGGATATGGTGGGTTAGGGTTAAGCTGTGGGATATGATGGGTTAGGGTTAAGCTGTGAGATATGATGGGTTAGGGTTAAGCTGTGGGATATGGCGGGTTAGGCTTAAGCTGTGGGATATGGTGGGTTAGGGTTAAGCTGTGGGATATGGTGGGTAAGGGTTAAGCTGTGGGATATGGTGGGTTAGGGTTAAGCTGTGGGATATAGTGGGTTAGGGTTAAGATATGGTGGGTTAGGGTTAAGCTGTGGGATATGATGGGTTAGGGTTAAGATGTGGAATATGGTGGGTTAGAGTTAAACTGTGGGATATAGAGGGTTGGGGTTAAGCTGTGGGATATGGTGGGTAAGGGTTAAGCTGTGGGATATAGAGGGTTAGGGTTAGGGTTAAGCTGTCGGGTATGGTGGGTAAGGGTTAAGCTGTGGGATAAAGAGGGTTAGGGTTAAGCTGTGGGATATGATGGGTTAGGGTTAAGCTGTGGGATATGATGGGTTAGGGTTAAGCTGTGGGATATGGTGGGTTAGGGTTAAGCTGTAGGATATGGTGGGTTAGGGTTAAGCTGTGGGATATGATGGGTTAGTGTTAAGCTGTGGGATATGGTGGGTTAGGGTTAAGCTGTGGGATATGATGGGTTAGAGTTAAACTGTGGGATATGGTGGGTTAGGGTTAAGCTGTGGGATATGGTTGGTTAGTGTTAAACTGTGGGATATGATGGGTTAGGGTTAAGCTGTGGGATATGATGTGTTAGAGTTAAGCTGTGGGATATAGTGGGTTAGGGTTAAGCTGTGGGATTTGGCGGGTTAGGGTAAATATGTGGGATATGGAGGGCTCAAAGAAGAGGAAACTTAGGCTTAGGACTGAAGGGGAATGTTAACGTTAGGCTGCGGGAAATGGAGGGCTAGGCTAGGCTTAAGGTTAGGATGAAAGGTTTACCAGCAATTACCAACAGTGGCCATTCGGTCAGTCACAAAAAACAGACCATTGTACTGGTAAAACCACACCCCCTACAAATCAGGGCAGGTCCAGAGTACAGAAGTGATGTACATGCGAGAGGAGTGAACTACCCTCGCACACACAGAATACAGGACCGCAATGTCGCAAGGTCGCGTCCGCCGCGGAGGACTAACGAGCGCATTTAGTACATAAGTCTGGATCAAGCCCAAAATGTTTCCCAAGTCTGTTACCGCAGAGGCAGAGGACAATAAATTACCTGCTCCAGCTTCCAAAGGAATTTGACAGGACGAGCACTGTCCAGGAGGGACCAGTAAAGAAAGGAGATCCGGCAGCCATGGACTGCCAAGGTATAGTGGGAAAAGCTGCCATCTTACACAAGAAGAAAGGAAGATGCAGAAGAGTTAGTGAAAGGGAGGACTACAAGATTAGAGGCAGCAAAACTTAATATAACACTTTTAGGGCATGAGTCTAATTTACATAATCCCGCCCCCTCTTCTTAATCCCACCCTCCTTTTGCTCTCACCATTTTGTACGGTGTTACACAGCAGAACCTCCTCTTCCTTTCCTGCCTTGCCTCCGTTACCCCCAGCATGCTTTAGCCAGAAAGAAAGAGTCAGGTGATCAGCAGCTCCTCCCCCTGCAGGTAACCGCCCAGGAGGAACTTCCACTGACTGGGAACCATTGAACCAAAACACCGGGCTGCTGTCTTGTGTATCCTGTACGGGGAGGCTGTGAGTCCAGTTGGATATAGGGCTGGAGAAGGGCAGCAGGTCGACATCTCCTGGGGCAGCTCCTTGGAGGGAAAGATGTTTAGGTGAAAGTTATAGTTGTGTGACAACCTAGGAAAATCGGAGTCCCCTCTCCTAGCTGTACAGGAGACTGCCCTCTACAGTCTTTTATTACCCAGGACTTTTGTTTGAAACGTAGATAAGAACCACTTGGCCAATCCCCTCCTGGCCTTTCTTTGCCTCCAAGCTATATGTTTTTGCATTCTTTAGTCTTTCTTTGTATGCTGTGTGACACAGGCCATGCACCATTTTAGTTGCTCTTCTCTGCTCCAAGCTATACATGTTACTTCCTCTAGTCTGTCTCTGTATGTTGTGTGACACAGGCCATGCACCATTTTAGTTGCTCTTCTTTGCACAGTCTCTAATGTATTTATGTATTTCTGGAGATATGGCCTCCAGAACTGAACACAGTATTCTAGGTGAGGTCACACCAACGATCTATAAAGTGACATCACTACTTCTCTACTTCTGCTACTAATTCCTCTCCCTATGCAAACAAGCATCTGACTTGAAATTGTGACTCCTAGATCCCTCTCTGTGATTAGTTCTCCAAGAAGTTTGGAACAATCTCCCAGCTGCATTTCTTCAAAAACTGTGTGCCACTGAACCTATTGATGCTGTTTTGAAGGCAAAGGGCAATCACACCAAATATATATTTGATGTATCTTTCTCTTTTGTTCAATCACTTTACATTTTGTTAATTGATAAAAAAATAAACTATTAACACTTCTATTTTTGACAGAATTCTTACTTTGCAGCATTTTTCCACATCTGCCTAAAACTTTTCCACATTACTAGATATATTTAACTTAAATACTACTTACAATTTACATCAGACAGGGTTTGGGTCCCTGCTAAGAAGACCCTATAGGGCCGTTCTCTCCCAGCCAGTTTAGAACTGGCCAAGATATCAATTGCTTATTCCTCGTTGAGGCATAGCAATCGATTCCCGGAACACCGAACACTAAAAACTAACCCCAACCCTTCCCCTAATTCTGATTAATCCTCCCCTTCCATTACCCTAACCCTCCCTTCCCTGCAGCCTGACCCTAACCTTCCCTGCAGCCTGACCCTAACCCTCCCTTCCCTGCAGCCTGACCCTAACCCTCCCTTCCCTTCCCGGCAGCCTAACTCTAACCCTCCTTAGCCCATAGCCTGATCCAAACCCTAACCCTCCCATTATATGTCCCTGACCCTAACCATCCCTTCCCTGCAGACTGACCCTGACCCTATCCCTCCCCCTAAGTCTAAAAGTCTCTGGAGAGGTTACTCACCTTTCCGGTGGTCCGGTGAAGCGTCGGGTCCTGCAGAAGTGGCGGTGCGTTTTTGAAAGCGTTTCTGAAAATGAATGGGTGAGTATGCATCGGAAAACTCACCCATTCTGAAAAAAAAATTCTAAAATGGATGGATATTCGAAATAGGTACAGCTGAAAAATAACTTTCGGCTGTCCCTATTTCTCGATTCCATCCTTCTATGCGGGGACTCCCTCCGCTTTAGACTCCGGCTATGAAACATCACCTCTCAACGGCGGGTCTGCCGATCGGCACACTCACCCATAAAAAAAAAAAAGAAAATCTAAAATGGCTGCCATTTGAAATACAGACTCTCTATTTCTAAAGGCTGCCCACCAATCAGACATAGGTCCTGTCGATACTGAATAAGGGAGTTGTATTATATTAGGAGTTACATACCGCACAGCTTGCGTAAGGACTTTTCGGAATAGTTGTCGCGGTCGCAGCCCTTGGCAATGTGACTGGTCTGTATTTCCACCGTAGCCTGGATGTTCCAGATGGCCTCCTCGCAGGTCTCTAGGTGAATACCGGGGAACAGAGCCAAGCTTCCCGTGCCGGGCATGTACTCAATACGTTTATTCCAGCCTGTTGCGGCAGAGACCGGATGAAACTTTATTTGGCGTGGGAATTAGTAACACCGAAACAAGACAGAAGACACCGTAACAAACGCTGGATTCACAAATAAGGAGCTGCTGCTATTTCAGTGCACATTTTTAAGCCCGGATAAACTGCGCAGATGTGGTGCTCTTATTTATGTAATCTATGTAGGGTTTAGGAACGGAGATCCATTAAGAGTGATTCGCAACCCCGCTCGTAATGAGATAAGTCAGAAGGGGCGTGGCCAGGCCAAGTTAAGAAGGAAGTTAAGAAAAGTGGGCGGGGGGAGACATTTAAAGGGGACAGACAGGGCGCGATTTACTAAGTATGGGGTAGATCCAGAACTACGTTTGCCGTACGTTTATTCGCGGAGTGTATTTTCGTGCGCGTAAATTCGTTACACTCCCCTCGGCACACCCCTTGCACGGACGTATTTTGTCAAGATCCGCTTTCCAAACCCTACCTTAACTTTTTCCGACGTAACCGCAGTCATACGCACACGTACGTATGGGCTGAACGAATTTACGCAGCTAAGCACGCCCATACTGTACACTTTAAATACCACCCCCCGCCTACTTCACGTATTTTACACATAATTTGTAGTAACGTAAAATTGGCACACCCACACGTAAGTATTTACGTGACACATACGTGAATGGCCCATACGTTCACAATTACGCTACGTTAATGTGCGTATTTTCTATGGTGCGCATGCGCAGTGCGTACAAAACAGCGATTTTACGTCTCTGCCACGCGTAAATTCGCACCGAGGCGTAGTTCTGGATCAGGCCCTATGTTCGTATTATTGCTACTTAAGAAGAGACATACGCATGGGAAGATAAGGCAGCCTATGGCCTTCTTAAGTCAGTTAAGAACATAAAAAACGAGGGCGTGTCAAAGAGTTGCCTTGCAACTTAGGTGCGTAGACTTGCTTCTTACCTATGTATCAGGTCCGAGGTGACTTGTTTATGGACCTATGGCCCTGACTTAATAACATTCCTAAATATACGCAGGCCGTGTGCGTATCTTGGTGTTTTTTTTGCAATTTACACCTGCGCGAGCCAGGTCTTACACAAAGAAACCCATTACACGCAGAGTTCATCTTCTTACCCAGTGACATCCATGAGAAGGGGCGACGTTGCAATAGTCCGTATGAAGGAAGTTAAGAAAAGTGGGCGGGGGAAGGCATGTAAATAGGGATGACTGGGCGGGGTTAGGCAACTTTGTTCTTACTTAAGCAAATTTCGTACAAAGATATGCACGGCGAGTTAAGGCAGCCCTATAGTGGAAGAAGTCTGCAAAGATCCGTAAGAACGACCGGAGCATCATGGGAGCGCACTTGCCACTTAGGTGAGTAGTTTTGCGAATCCGTGCGTACTTATTTCCTTCTTAAGTGTGAATCAGGCTCTCTGTTCCTGCCAGTATTATCCCGCCGCACCTGAGAATTATCTATGAACTCCCATGCACTCTCTCAAGTCTCCGCTTACTTGCCCCCTCACACGTTCCGCCGCCCGCTCTCCCCATGGCGTTACCTTTCCAGCTGGGTTTGCACGTGGGCTTCACCTGGATCTCCACTTCAGCATCCTCCACGGCTCGCTTCTTTCCACAGTCATATGCAGTGACTGTGAATCTAATCATCCGGTCGCCATTGGCCTGTAGGGGCTGCGTGTTTTTTATGTAGCCTGGTAAGAGAAGATTGGAGGAAAACATTCAAAAATATTTATAGGCCAGCTGGGCTGATGTCTAGGGCAGCCCTGATGGAGGGGCATTGTGTCATTGCTGATGCTTAGCTTTGTTGGCTAATATTTTCCTAATACAGATAACCAATGCAATGGTGTCAGGCAGATTAAATGGAGATCATGTGGGCAATTCCCTGCTACCTTGGTGGGCCTCAATGCCTGATGACCCCACAACATACTGCACCCCACACAGTGAATCCCCAAACACTAGTGCATGCAGCTCCGCCCATTATTTCAAGGAAGGTGTTGGCTTCGAGGTGACACACACACAATTTCCCCAATGGGCCCTTTATACTCTAGTCCGACACTGAACTCACAGCCCTAGTATAATGTCACTCACACTGCCTCAAGAAAACACAAGCTAAGTATAGACCGGTCTTGGGTGAATAGACTGGTTAGAGTTGGAAGTCTAAAGATACTGGGCTGGATTCACAACCCCGTCATTTTTAACATACGTGCCTAATTTTACCATTCTAGCTACTATGCATGCGTATTAACTATTTTACGCTATCTACGTAGCGTTTCGTTACGTAGATTGTGTACATGCGGTCTTTAAAGACAGCATGTACCTAATCTACGTAACAGAACGCTATAGAAATAACGTAAAATAGTTACGACGCATGCGTAACATTAGGCACGTATGTTAAAAATAACGGGGTTGTGAATCCGGCCCTTCCTCTCCAAGGGCCTGATCCAGAACAACGATGTAGCGCTGAGCGTGCTAACGCTCAGCGTTACATCGCTGACTCCCCCCTGGCACTCCCCCTGTGCGGGCGTATGGCCCCTTCCTTACGCCGGGTGAAGGTTACCCTAGCTTCGCCCGGCGTAAGGAAGGGCCCATACGCTCACACAGGAGCGTATGGCCGCCTAGCCCGCCCCCCTAGCCTCATTTACTTACCTCCCCCCACCCTCCAGGAGTAACGTGAGCGTTGGGACGCTGGAGGACGTCTCCTCCAGCGTCCCAACGCCGCTACTATGGACGCCCGATCATAGATACTAGCGACGGCGGCCGTAGCTCAGGATCAGGCCCCAAGGGCCAGATTTACTAAGCTACGGGAAAGGAAAAGTGGAGATATTGCTCATAGCAACCAAAGAGATTCTAGCTGATATTCTCTAGTATTATCTAGAGTCTGATTGGTTGCTATGGGCAACATCTCCACTTTTCCTTAGTAAATCTAGCTTAATAAATCTGACCCCTAATCTGTCTGTGCCCAAAGTGACCCCCTCCAGACATGTCAACCACTCAAAGTAAAGAATTCCCAGAGGTCCAAAGACCACTTATACACATACGAGTACACCATGTTGCGGGTCATTTAGAAATTTGGCGTAGCCATTCATTTTTGGGTATAGAAATCAAATCTACAAATATCTGGACTAACAACCTGAGAACACAAACGAATCTAGGCTGTGGTTTCCGGTAAGGAGATTGCTGTCATACTGTGTGATATTTTGATGATAGGAAATAGTCGTTACCATCATTGTCAATTGTGAAGGGTACGTTGGGGGTGAGGATCTGGTAGAAGCAGACTTGACTGTACTGAGGAGAACAATCTTGGTCCCAAGCCTGTACCCGGAGGACACGTTCATACATACGACCCTCGGTAACCGAAGCTCTGAAGACACGTTCGCCAAAGACGGGGGCGAACTCATTGACGTCGTTAACGCGAACATGTACTGTGGCTCTATAATGCAGATAGAAAATGAACAATTGAGACGACGAGACACGGAATCTGTAAGACAGGTGGAGACACCAAGGTCTATGAGAAGAGAAGATAAAGGTGAAATGTGGATGAATACGGATCATCCGGAGGGGAAGGGGGTAAAGGCCAAACACATCGCCGACAAGCGCTATGAAGGAAGATACCAGGAAGCGCTCATTGTGGACAGTATACACACAAGCCAACATCTCACATAGAAGAAAAGAAGACAAAAGAAGTAAAAGGGGACATTATATATATATTGCATTGGACGGAGAGCATGTTCAATGCTATGTAGGTAAGATACGATGTTGAATGCAAAACGTATTTATTAACAGGTTTTTATATAGCACTATCAGATTACATAGCGCTTTACAGAGAATAATTCACATTCATCTCTGTCCCTTTAGAGCTACATTTTTAGTTCCCTAACACAGACACACACAGACTAGAGACTAGACTAGTAACCTACCAGCATGTTTTTGGAGTGTGGGAGGAAAGTGGAGCACCCGGAGAAAACCCACACAGACACGGGGAGAACATACAAACTCCACACAGATAAGGCCTAGTCTGGGAATTGAACTGAAGACCTCAGCGCTGTGAGACACAAGTGCTACTCACTATGGGCTGGATCCAGACCTTGTTAAGTGCATGAACTTAGTTACTCAAGGGCTGAACCATGTTGATTGCAGGGGAGTCGTATTTCATCTGTTGCAAACAGTATTAGTGTTGAGAGGTGATGTTTCCTATCCCAAGTCTAAATAACAGTGTGATAGTAACGCTGGTCAGTATCTGTGTGCAGTAAGCTATTTAAAGATATATCCCTGCATGCAAAGAAGACAATTAACTTGGCTCTCCCTGAAATCAACATGGTTTAGCCCAGGAGTAACTAAGTTTATGCACTTAACAAGGTCTGGATCCAGCCCTATGTCACCGTGCCCGCATAGGCCCAATACACATGGTCCATTTGTAATACTCAGAAACCCTATAAGATTTCATATGATTTATTGAACTGTTTCTTTGGGGCTTAAACCTTAATCCACAGATCCGACCGATCCGTTTATTCATGCAAAGTGTGTCAGTTTGCTGTTTTGACTGGATGTGCGCTCCAGATGTTACTATCATTATACGATAGTAACTTTTATCGTGCAGAACTTCCATACAATAGTTGTTCCATCCGATGGGGCGACTCTTACCCTCCACCCGCGCTAATTACAAAAGATGGTAATCGTACAATAGGGGATGAGATTTGGCGATATGCACGGATCAGCGGTAGTACGGACCACTGATCCGTATGTTTAAGTTAGGGCAGCCTAATGGCACCATAACTGCCATAAAACCCGCATGAGAGAGGGGAGTGACAGGGGTAGTCCCTCCCCCTCTTGCACGTACGGAAAGTGTGCAGGAGTCTGAATCCAGTCCACTGACCTGGAATATTCCACAAGGGGACTGGAATTTACAGCAAAAATTGGAATTTTTAATTGTTCATCAGTGATGTATTTTGTGGTCTTTAGCGTCATAGTAACGGACGTGGTCTGTCATGTGACCTGTAGACCGTGACTCACTTGTGGGACTTCTTGCTGTTACTCCCGTCTGGACCTTCTCCGCAGTCATGGGCCTGGATGGTAAATGTGTGCTCCCTCTGGGCCTCACAGTCCACGGGACCCTTAGCTCGGATCAAACCTTCTCCGGTTGTTCGATCCAGAACAACAGCTTCAAACGGAGTACCAGCTCCATGAATCCGGAAGCCGCAGATCTCACCTGAGACAAAGGTAATACAAAGGTTACACAAAGGATGTCATGGCCCGGCTGTTGTACTCTGTTCCCCGTTGCACAGTACCTGCGTATCTCAAGGGCGCATCTTTGTCCAGAGCAAAAAGCGGTGGGTTGAGTAAGACGGTGTTATCGTTCTCCATGATAATGCCCTGGTACTGCGCTTCCATCCATGGCTTGTGCTTGTTACCTTCACAATAAAGACTTTCTCTAATTAGTGATTGAACAACAATGAGATGAAGGAACAAATGGGCAGACTAGATGGGCCATGTGGCTCTTATCTGCCGTCACTTTCTATGCTAAGGCAGCGGTTAAACTAATTTTCCTCGTAAAACACTCTTCCAGAGTTGCTCCACTCTGTCAGTCTATACACTCATCTCAAGATATATCCCAGCTCTTCACAGGACACACAGCTCTCCTCTACACTAACCAAATGCTCTGATTCCTGGTTACAGGACTTCTCCCGTGCTGCACCCAATCTCTAGAATAACCTTCTTCACCTATTAAGATTATCCTCTACTCTCCAAACTCTCAAGCACTCCGTTAAAACTCACCTCTGCAGACAAGTTTACTGAATTCCTCAAACTACTTCTTAACATTTATCTACTCTATTTACAACTATTTTGCTATTAAGTTTCCTTTTCTGTTACATGATTAACAAACACTTTCTCTTTCCATAATAATATTCTCCTCAGTCCTGGTTATGTTTTTTATTTGAAAAAAATTGCAACATAACATAACATCTTAAACAAACTAAGGTACACTTAAACATTAATCTCCATGTATAAAATAAAATTGGCACTTCACAGAAGGCATGAATAATTTCTCCCATAGGGAGAATGTCCATATTCTTCACAGAAGATAGAATAAAAAATAAAACATTAAATCATACATATAAATCATATATGGAGAGGATTCTTAATTCTTCAAACTAAACCTACCCACAAGCAAAGAAGAAGTAAAAGGGGTCCTTTAGCTGTATGTAAGCCACAACACTAAAATGAACATTCCATGCAAAAACAAAATCTAGAGGGGTGGACAGAAAAGAAAAGCCACAGATGGAGAAGTTTTCAGTCTTCAGCTACCCACTAAGGGGGTTTCAGGTTGCGCCAGAGCCTGGCCCACCTGAGAGCATCCATCCTCCGCCGCTCCATATCCCGAATTTTACCCACCTCGTGTAGAATGTCACCCACCACCACCTCAACAGGGAGGACTTTCTGTCGTATGGACACCTGACACCGTGCGTTCCACGTGAAGTATCTAACAACTACGCTAACTAGAAAAAGTGTGACCAAATCAAATTGCTTCCACCTCCTGTGTGCTCCGTAGACCCACTCAGGGTAACTAAGACCCGAAAGGCACGGCAGACCCAAAGCTCCTGAAACTCTCCTATAAACTTCTATGTTAAAGGGACACTGCAGCAAGAAATGGTCCATTGTCTCCACCTCCCCTGAACACTCCTCACGTGGGCAGCCACGATCATCCAGACGTATTTTGGACTCACGTAAAATTGGCACGCCCACACGTAAGTATTTACGTGACGCACACATGAATGGCCCATACGTTCACAATTACGCTACGCTACACTTTTCTATGGTGCGCATACGCAGTACTTACAAATAGGCGATTTTACGTCTCCGCCACGCGTAAATTCGCTCACAAGCGTTGTTCTGGATCTGGGCCTATGTGTTGAAGCACCATGATTCAAAGTGTGCGTTATATTCCAAATCTATTTTCCCAACACAAAATTATTATAACTGTAACAAAAAAGTATTTACCTTGTGTTCAAACAATTCATATTTAATACATTTTAATATTTGCTATTCCTGCAGCATTCAATAACAATCCATAATCTCATTTAAGTCATTTGATTTAATAAATAATTAAGGAATTTTGAAATGGACCCTAAGATCTGATTGTGTTGTGTTTAGATCACCACTGTGCCTGTAAAAGTGCTTCACTATCCATTTCCCTTGCTACCACTAATTCCAACCCCAATAAGCTACCTTAGTTTTACAACTGGTTTGCACTTAAAATGGCAGCGAATTGAAAGGCTGGATTCATATGAAGTATGACAGCATGGGGCTGATTCAGAGTTGCACTTCCACCTTTTTTTTAGGTGCAAGTGTAGACCTGAGCAATACCATGTTGAATTGCAAGGGGAGGAAGATTTAAATTGTAAAACCAGAATTAAAATTAAGAGGTGAAGTTTCTTGGCTCGACTCTATCTTATAGAATAAACATAAAGCTATGCAGTAATTTAGTTCTATGTGTAAAAGTCATGTATTTTCCCTGCATGCAAAATGTTTAAAATTAATTAACACCCCTTACTTTGAAAAATGGTTTAGCCGAGCTGTACACTTCCACCTAAAAAAAAAGATGTAAGTGCATCTCTGAATCAACCCCTATATGTCCTATATTAAAGCTCTTTATTCCTCCTTATTTGAACACAAATAAGGAGGAATAAAGCTCTTTATTCTTCCTTATTTGTTTAAAAAATTATATGGATAAGTTGAATGCAAAATTCTATTACAGGAAGGGTAGAGGTGGCTATTTATGCGGAGCCTGGGGTGCATCCTGACTCATAAATTCGGCCCTGGTATAGACTATATATATGACCTCTGAATGAATAAGAGCTTTATTGCACATCTTCCATTTACTCTTCAGGATTCCAGTAAATATTCTATCATAAATGTAACAAGTCTAGAAAGCAACCTGCTATCAGTGAAACAACAATGCTATCATGCCACATGCAAGGACAGAAGCTGCATTATTACTAGCGGCTTCACACTCTGAGAGGAGGAAAAATCACTAATGTATTCCACCAATTGATCAATTTCACATACAGTGTGATCGGAATCAATGGTGGACACTGCTGTCTAGGACAGAGAAGCCCCAAAGCAACAGGGAGATAGAGAAATCATATCACGACTGATCAGTGTGGACTGATGATGAAATAGCTGCTTAAAAATAAAAAATAAACATCCTCCAGGCCTGTAAATAATTTCTATTATTTCTAAATTGCATTCTCTTTGACATTTCCAGGACCAAAAACATGAAACATTGTCTGAACTTGGAGAATAGGACTCATCTGCGTTGTATCTACCACCAGCTTATACATTCCACATATGCAGACTTGCAAAGCCATTTAGTGTCATGTCACCCAAGTTATAGCTACTGACTGCGCTGACCTTCAAAGAGATGAGATGTGTTTCCTAGCACCTTCTGGAAATATAGCGTATTACCATATGGAGGGTGACATTTAAAAATCATTATTTATTTTTTATTAACGAAAACCTCAGCTACAAAAACATACAGTCTGCTCCAACTAGACATTTAAGGGCTCCAGGATATAGAACAAAATCATGGACCTTATTCAGAGATCCGTTTCTTTAAAGTCCGCAAATATACGCACGGATGTAGCAAGGTAACACCCATAACACACACCTCACACGGACGTTCTGACGTATCTTAAAGTGGACATTTCCGTGCGTATAATTGATCTGTACGTGCGTATCTACCTAACCATGCCCTCAAAGGGTCATTTAAATGCCCCTCGCCCCACCCACTTACACGGTTCTTTCTCCGGACGGATTATAAACACGCCCCTCCATACGGATCTCCACACGTGCGATTCACAAGTCTGTGCCTAATGGGCTTCTGTGCGTAAAATCAACGTAGATTGCGTAAATTTAGTTACGACGCATGCGCAGTTCATCGGATCATAAATATACGCACGGAACTTCCCGAAAATACGGATCTCTGAAGACGGTCCCATGTCATATAGTAAACAAAAGTCTGAACTCCACCGAGCGCTAAACGAAGGCTGCAGCTGGTATAATCAAAACGGAAGGTTCCACACAGACCAGATACAAAGTCCCATGTCATAGTCTGGAATTAAATTTGATCAATGTCACATTGCTTCTTGATACTATCTGCAATATATTTGTGATATATACCTTGACAGTCATTGTATTGATCGTGAAATTATTAGAAAAACCTTATCATTTACAGACTTGGCTATCCCATAATCTCTGGGCTGAATTTGGGGTGATACAAAGTTACAGGACTGAGGACAGGAAGATGAAGAAGGAAGGAAGAGGAAAGAAAAGTGAGAAAGGAAGAAGACAGAGGACGGACAGATGATAAAGGGAAACAGGACAGACAGTTAAGAAGGAATAAAACAGACAGATGAGGAAGAGGAGAGATGATAGAATGACGAGGATAGAATTCAGAAGACACAGAAAAGATAGATGAAAGACAGATAAAGGAGAAAGAGGCTACAGGACAGAGATAGATAGATAGATAGATAGATAGATAGATAGATAGATAGATAGATAGATAGATAAGATAGATAGATAGATAGATAGATAGATAGATAGATAGATAGATAAGATGAAAAATTTAGAGAACAGAGAACAGAAACATAAAGAAGGAAGAGAAAATAAAATAAAATAAAAGTGAGGAACGAAGAAGACAGAGGACAGACAGATGAAGAAGAGGACATAGGACAGAAAGATGAGCAAGGAAGAAGATTGAGGACAGACAAAGAGAAGGAAAAAGATAAAGAAAAGATAGATGAAAAAAGAGGAAAGACAGAGGAGGAAGGATGGAAAAGGGACACAGAACAGTAGAATAAGAAGGATGGGGGACTGAGGGCAGTAGAATAAGAAGGATGGGGGACTGAGGACAGTAGAATAAGAAGGATGGGGGACTGAGGACAGAAGAATAAGAAGGATGGGGGACTGAGGACAGAAG
>WWET01002423.1:7918-27011 GCA_011038615.1 Limnodynastes dumerilii
ATTATTTTTTTTTTTCTGTTAAATGCTATGCTCGAGGCATGTTTTCCAGCCTAAATGACAGATTTTGCAAGCAGAGTGGTCAGAGAGGTCAGTAGACATTGCTCTTGCCGCACACTTGCCAGACAAGAGAAGCATGAAGACAATAGATTGAAAGAGACATGGCTGTCACTTAATTGGAACATTCTACCTTTGTCCTCTAACTTTGTCCCCCATCTTTTAAAATGGACCTGTCACCTACAGACAACAACTCATTAAACAGGAATTGGAACAGACAACACATAGCTAAACATATGCAACATGTATTGTATGTAACAGCTTATAGTGACTTTATTTATCTTTTTTTTTTTTCATTTTATTTTTGTATTTGCTTATACATTGTAAGATGTTAGACTAGAGTTTATTAATGCTACTACTGTTCTCAACTGTGCTCATACATAGAGATATTGCTAGTGAGAGTCTATGTTAGTTGTTGATAAAGTTATTCAGGAACTTCCAATCTATCTTCTTCTAGTAAGCTGTACAGTAGCTGTGTAAGCAGCAAGTTAAGATTGCAGCATGTTATCCACACTATGGGGTAGATCCTGAGCTACGTACGCTAGCCGGTAACGTAAAACCGCTATTTTGTATGTACTGCGCATGCGCGCTGCAGATATTACGCCACGTAACTATGAATGTGTAACTTTGAACAAAGGGGCGTGACATCCATACGACACCCATAATTATGCTTCCGAGACAGGGTGAGGCATTTAAATCGTACAGTATGGGCGTGCTGAGGCACTTACATACGTGAGGCCTGTACGTACGTCAGTACTTAGGCTTTGTAAAGTTAAGGTAGGGTTTGGGAAGCGTAAAACGGCCAAAGTACGTACGAGCGATGGGAGTGCATAGAAAATACGCTAGCATAAAATACGCTACACGATGAAACGTAACAAGCATTTAGGTCTGGATGCGGCCCTATATGTTCAGTAAAGGTTCTTCTAAATGATATTGCAGCATCTGCTTGTCCTAAAAGTGTTCCTGCTAACATCGGATTAGAATGAGAGATTCTAATGCAAAATATCCCATGATTATATGCCCAGCGTACTTCCAATCAGCTGCAATAAATGATACGTGTGAAGAGTGAAAGGGAAGAACACAGAACCTGTTTGAAAATAACAGGAAAACCGTTCAAAGTGCAAAAATGTTGTCCCTCATTACATATTTGAGTATATTTTTCCATGCATTTTTGATACTATGCAACAGGACTACCATCAGGGGAGGACAGCCGGGACTACTGATTTACTTACCATAGCTCTACAGCAGCAAGTATCGTTGGTATACTACCGGCAATACTTGCTGCTTAGAGCTGTACACTAGTGGGCCAATGGGCAGGGAAATCCTTTCCTGCACATCGGCCCACTGGTACCTCCCCCCCATGTGACGTCACAGATGACGTGTAGGGGCAGGGCCCAGGCCCCAAAATATCTGGCGGCAACCCTACTATGGAATCCTCTTTGAGAATGATCTGCCATAGCCCTTTCACTCTCAATAAGAATTCCACTTGCTGTTTTGAGCCTTACGATACCCTCCTTTGTTTTTCGCCTTTCATTTATATACCTAAAAAAGCTTTTGTCCCCTTTTTGTACCAAGTGGGCCAGTTTTTCTTCAGTTTGTGCCTTTGCTGCTCTGATAACCTTTTTAGCCTCCTTCTGCTTTGTAAAATACACCTCCGTGTCATCATTACTGTGAGATTGCTTATAATTCCGAAATGCCATCTTTTTTGCTTTCACTGTAGTTGCTACCTCTTTTGTAAACCACATTGGCTTTCTTTTTCTGGGGTTTTTTCTAACCATTCTTATACAAAGGTCTGTTGCTTAACCTTAACCTTCTTCGGGGACAAAATGTGACATATGGTACAAACTAGTGAACATATAAATAGCCTACTGGCTAATACATCACTCACCCCACCACCAAACAGCGTGTCCCAGCTGGAACGCGCCAAATCTGCGAACCGCTCCATTATCGGGCATATCCACGTCATGAGAACGGCACCTCCGTTTCTGTACATGTGCATTGGTGGGGAGCAGAATTACTCTTCTCTAATTGTCCCTAAACCTCTCAGTCAGCCACCAGTCTCCCCCCCCCAAGTGCCCAACCAGTTACCTCCCCCCTACACCTACCCTGTGGCTTTACTTACCCAAACTACCGTCGGCACCCATGCAGTTATTCAGTGCCGTGGCTTTAGACTGGCCGGAGGAGGCTCCCCCCGTCCACCTTATGGAGTTTAGGTGGGTGAAGGGGATGCGCCGTCCTGTTGGACGGATTTCCAGGCAAAGCAGACTAAGGGCCAGATCCAGACTTCATAATGACCGTGAATTTCCGCATGTGGCATGCATAAATCTAGCTGTGGGAACGCACTGCGTATACGCATGGAAGATGTTACTTATCATAACTCTGATTGTACATAACTTGTGTGCAATAGGGTGTGTCTTCCCTACGCAAGCCTGAAATATGCATTGTATGTCGGGGGAGGCATGTAAATTGTACAGTATGGGCTAGGTTAGGCACTTACGTACGGCAAGGCGATACGTACGACCAAAGATCCGCAAGGAAAAGTTAAGTTAGTGATCTGAACACATAAGTGAGACAAGTTACGTGCGTGCGAGGGGAGTGCATTATCCTTTGTTGTGCGTGCGTGTTGTGCGTGACCTGAGCACGCTTGCATATGTAAAACGATCTTAAGTCTGGATCAGGTCCTAAGTTCTGTATCTCTTAAGATCCGTTGCAGAGCATCTGGTATGCACAAGCGCATTGCCAGATATTCACCTGACCTCTACAATCAGCGTGCAAAACTCAGGTGACTTTATTTAGTCTGAATCTGGCACTCTAATATTATCTTTCCGTAACCACTGACATTGTAGGATTAATGTGTAGCTCTAATTATACCAAAGGCAGATACAGGCTAACCAGCTGTTTTGGTAAAATACCCATAGTCCCATAATACCCATAATGGGCTGGATCCAGACCTAGTTAAGTGCATGAACTTAGTTACTCCTGGGCTAAACCATGTTGATTGCAGGGGAGTCATATTTCATCTGTGGCAAACAGTATTAGAGTTGAGAGGTGATGTTTCCTATCCCAAGTCTAAATAACAGTGTTATAGTAAAGCTGGTCAGTATCTGTGTGCAGTAAGCAATTCAAAGATATCTCCCTGCATGCAAGAAATACAATTAACTTAACTCCCCCCTGAAATCAACATGGTTTAGCCCAGGAGTAACTAAGTTCATGAACTTCACTAGGTCTGGATCACGCCCAATATCTCAAACCATTCCCAATGTGAAAAGTCAGAGAATATTACCATCCACACGAAACATTTTCTTTCCAACATTTCTGAAATGTTACTTCAGATGCGTTCATTGCTTTTGTGTACAGACTAAAGCTCTGTTTTATCCATTTACATAATCATTTATGATCAGGGGGCCATCAACCTGTTTCTACCGTTAGTGGCATGAATATTTCACGTGCTATAATGTACTCAGACGTAGATAAAACTATATATGCATATCTTGATCTGATCTTCCATGGCAAGGTCACCTACGACTGTAGTTGGTCAAAATAAATCTTCATAATTTAGACACTCGCTGGCAGTAAGTGATCCCACAGGAGCGAGTAAAATATTGCAAATAGGAGTCTTGCCTTGACAAGTGAGTTGTGTTCTTTAAAAATAATGTTGTGTTTCCAGGTTTGCATTATGAGTAGGAAGGTGTAAAAGTTTAACCCCTAGCTCATTTTACTATTTTACCAAGCTGATAATTCTGTATGTATTGAATTAAATATATATTGATGAATTATATTATCAGTAATGCCAGTCAAAGATATAGAGCTGATTAAGAGCTGTGTGTCCAGCATTCCTATTTAAAAAAAATACTTTCTTTATTAAGATAAGACATTGTATATTTATACAGAATAATGAAAGTTGTGAAATAGTGACAATGGGCCTGATCCAGACCTACGTTCGCTGTCGCTAGGACGGCGGGCGTAAGCGTAAGATCGGCTGAAAAGCCTATCTGCGTATGCGCCGGGCAGATGTTGCCCAGCGTCGCTACAGCAACGCCCGATCGTGGATCGGGCGTCCTTAGCAGCGCCGTAGGGACGCTAAAGGGGACATCCCCCAGCATCCCTATGTTCAGGTTAGTGTAGGTGGGCAGGGGGAGCTAGTTTAATGAGGGTGGAAAGGCGGGCTAGGCGACCATACGCTCCTGTGCGAGCGTATGGCCCCTTCCTTTCGCCGGCTGAAGTTAGGGTAGCCTTCAGCCGGTGTAAGGAAGGGCCCATACGCCCGCACAGGGGGAGTGTCGGGGAAAGTGAACGCCGATACGCTGTGCTTTAGTAAGGTCTGGATCAGGCCCAATGGGCTGGATTCAGACCTAGTTAAGTGCATGAACTTAGATGCTCTTGGGCTAAACCATGTTTATTGCAGGGGAGTCATATTTCATCTGTTGCAAAAAGTATTAGAGATGAGAGGTGATGTTTCCTATCCTAAGTCTAAATAACAGTGTGATAGTAAAGCTGGTCAGTATCTGTGTGCAGTAACCAATTCAAAGATATATCCCTGCATGCAAAGAATATAATTAACTTGACTCCCCCTGCAATCAACATGGTTTAGCCCAGGAGTAACTAAGTTCAAACACTTAACTAGGTCTGGATCAGGCCCAGTGTAAAGAAGTAAGTATGGTCAGATGTATAGGCAGTATATGCACAGTAAGGTCACAATAAGGTCTGCTATTCTTGTATTGCTCACCGTGGTAGAAAAGGGGATGGTTAGGGTTAAACTGCAGAGAGGTGACAGTTAAGGTAGGTTATGGGACAGGGATGGCTATGGTTAGGGGATCGTTAAGGTTAAGCTTCGGGAAGGGATGGTTAGGGTTAAGCTGCAGGTAGGGGATGATTAAGGTTAGGTTATAGGACAGGGATGACTAAGGTTAGGGTATGGCTAAGGTCAGCCTGCAGGAAGGGGATGGTAAGTGTTAGGCTGATGAAAATAATACCTGTTGCCATTGAAATCTTCAAAGACACACCAATTGTGGGAATGGCGCTGTCTCATTGCAAACTGCCAAAAAATGACCACAGTCTTCATTTCATTACCAGAAAGTGATCAGTCGAAATGCAGATAATCGGAATGAACCATACCCCATTTCTAATGGGAGTGATAGCTATCCTCCTGTGCTGGTCCCTCCTCTCAAATTTATACAAACTTCCCCTTGGAGTTGTATGACCTCCAGGTTAGTTTTATGATTAAGATATAGCCATATACTATAGGTGGGTCATTCCCCTTGAAGCAGGTAAAAACTATGCAGTGAATTTGAAGCTGTGGTAAAGGCAGGTTTTTAAGTTCTGGGGAAGGTATCAATGTATCCTTCCAATGTATTAGTAATAGTTTTGTTTTGTTATTTTTTGCCAGTGCGGCTTCCGACCATTCCGTTTGGAATAGAATTAAGGGCTGGTTCCACACTTTCACAACATTCCAATTAAATTTTTGTTTAATCTTTGTTTATTTTTATAGGATAGACATATTTGTTTGGGACTCCCCATCTTGCGTTGATTCTATGGGTCATTAGGGTTAGGGGGATGTCAAGAGGTGGCTTCAAGACTCTCTGCATCAAAGAGGTTTAATTAAACCAGACCTATCACTGAGTCTCCCTTGACTTTACCAAGAAACACCGAACAATGGGGTCATACCACAGGCAATAATACACGTTTACAGTTGCGGAATAAGGGAGAGCCCTTGTGTTATCTATGGAGGGGTGAGAAGAGAAGTTCTATGGAAAAGTTTAAAAAGTTTTCCTTCTATGTACTAGCTCAAAATGTATGAGTCCTCCAGAGCTTTCAAAGGGACCTTTATGGCAAGATGGAGAAAGTGGACATTCCATTGTGAGAAACCCATGGAACCCCCATATGATGAGAGGTGATTGCAGTAAACATCCCTCAGTAAAACAAGCTTTTTTATGTTAGAAATAAAACCACTGTAGAAGATCAGCTGTTTACAGTACAATATATAAATGCTGAGGATTAAAGGAAATTTGTTCCTGAATACTGTTTATATACCATAAACATTGTGCACTTTGTAATATGTAAACTTGCGTAGGAGCGAGTTGTTAATAGAAAAAAATGGAAGTTGTTTGACTGTGGCTGATGAAAGCTAAAGTAGAATTTCTCCAAAAAAATACTTTTTAATCTGATGGAATGCTTAAAACATCAAATACACTGTGTGCTATAAATATGCTTTCTTTTTATATACATGTCCAATTAATGATATTTTGTTAAAATATTGCTATGATCTGCTTTTTTATTTTAATTTTATTTTTTTGCTTTTATTTTTTAAGTTATTAGAACGGAACTGCATTTCTATACTTTTCATTCCTCCAGCATAAGCTAAAAATATGCTATAGAGAAAAAAAAAATTGGCATCAGCTCAGGGAGAAAACATTGAAATCATATACCAATCTTCCAGACATTGGGACCCTTTGCCCTCTGTTTTATGTAAACTAATGCAAAATAGGAAAGTACCTTGCGCGTTTCATTTTCTTGGCTGAATATATTAACTTGTAGCTGTAAAAACATTTTTTTATGGGTTGTGAAATTTGCTTCTGTTTTAAGCAAATATGTGTTTATAAAGGAAGAGAAAACTAAAATAAATAAGCAATGTTTGTCATTCAATAACTCAGTAAAAACAACATGTATAGTTATTTGTTTATATTCTTATAATTTTTTTGGGGTAGTTTTAATATTTAAAAATCTGGGTCAAATCCAGATAATTAGAATTCCGTGGAAATTGGGAGAAAAAAAAGTCTATGTTGGGAGTCAAAATTGGCTGGAGTCCAAACTGACATTGATTTATTAGCAGCCAGTATGTTTTCGGCATGTTGGAGGATGAATATACAAACTCCATACAGTTAAGACCTAGTCCGGGAATCAAATTCATGACCTCAGAGCTGTGAAGCACAAGTGCTACTCACTGAGCCACCATGCTGCCCTATGTTACCTCTGTATTGCAATGCAAGTATGGCACATGACCACCTTGCACATTGCAGGGTAGTTACACTGTGCTGTTTAATAGAAATACATGTAAATAGTGTGACAACATCACTAGGAATGTGACACAAAGCAATAGAAAATAATGAATTCATAAAAAAATATATTTAATATCTGGATTGGGCCCATTGCATCTTAACTTTCCACCCTTTAAGTAATTACCTACGATAATTCACCTTACATCCTGACTTACTTTTTATTATCAGAGTATCACTATAATAAATAAATATGCTTTAGTATTACTGATTGTGGTAAAAGGAATTATATTTTTATATAAACAATTTTTATACTGATTAAACAATCATCAAGTTTGACTCTATTGATGATAGGGAACAGAAAAGGGGGAATTATGAATCCTAAGTAGGTCAGCTTATTTTGAGTCAGGTAAAACTAAGGGGAAATGCATCTGTTTCAGGGATACATTGTTGAATTAATGAATGTAGATTATGAAGACCTGACACTGAGAATCTGATTTACAAGTGTCATCAAAGTTAGACTATAGATGAGAGAATAAAATTACTCTACTGTCACTAACCTGTGAAGAAGAACTAGGAGTAAAATAACAAAGATAAAAATGTCAGCATGACTATTTTATATTCCAGCTATGTAGAAATGGAATTCTAAACTAATAAACGTAGAGCGGTATGTATGTTTTTTTTTTCTTAAGTCAGTGATAATATAATTGATATGTAGTTGCCGTTGCCGGAATCGCTATTTCAACAGTGATATAGCCAAAACCATAATGTCAGCTGTATCATTGAAGACAATGGGCTGTATTCACAGATCCATTTTCACGTGGAGTTGCGTGCGTATTTTTAGGTACATTGGGCCTGATCCAGACCTACGCATGAGAGCGGAGCGTATTACCGCTTCAGCGTAAAAACTTTCACTCCCATGACACTCCCCTTACCTTTACCTCCGTACGCCGGCTGAACCCTACCCTAACTTTTCCCGGCGTCATTCCCTAACTCCAGCATCTGTACTAACTTCGTAATATAAACACGCCCCGTCGCAAAGAATACGGACGCCTGAATAGCCGCTACGAAAAGGTCCTTGGTACGACCGGAAGTTGTCACTCTGCACATGCGCAGTGCGTTTTTTCTGCCGAATTTACGCTTACGACCAGCGTAAGATCGCTTGCGAGCGTAGGTCTGGATCAGGCCCATTATAACTACGCATGCGTAGTAACTTTATTTACATAAGTAACGTAGAATATAGGCACGGACATGTGAATGGCACTTGGGGACATACATACGGAGGGACGGGGTTGAAATACGTACCTGAAAAGTTACGTGAAAGGGGGCATTTAAATGAGTCTTTGAGGGCGCGGTTACATAGAATCACACGTACGGCATATATATACGTATATAACGTAAGTTCGCACGTAAAGTTAAAGGTGCTCTATGGAGGCGTAAGTCTACGATCGCACGGCCGTGAGAGGGGAGTGTTGTGGGTGTTGGTGGGTGTGGCCTTGCTACGTGCGTGCGTATAATTGCATACTTTTAAAAAATGGATCTGTGAATACGGCCCAGTATTTGAATTTGAAAGATATTTTCGGAAATTTACTCTCCCCAGTACCTGCTGTGCTCTACTATGCTTTTCAGGTTTGTGGATAGGGTTAGGAAATAGGGATAGGCTGAGGATTATTGTAATAGCAAACAAACATCTCATCTACAATATTTTATTAGACAAGTGTCTGATGAAAAATGGTAAATAGCAATTGCTTACGGCATTTTAGGGCCGACACAACAGTCGGAAAGCAGATCATCGGGACCACTTTTCAACTTTTTTTTTATTGGATTCCAGAAAATAACATAACTACCTGGAACCTGAAAATAAATTGTTATTAAAAAACAATTAGAATAGTACTTAGATTAGTTATAATTATTAGTGCTGAAAGTGGGCTGATATATGGCAATATGTCATGTTGCCAGTTCTACTGCTTTCATTGTATAACAATTATAGTAAATTTCACGTACACTGAGTTTTCAAACCAACACTTTGACTCCTAAATATACATATTCTTACTATGTACAGTACTTCTTTGTGCCAAAGACATCTCATTAAGCCGGGTAAACGCTATACAATAAGCAGCACAGTTTTGAGCCGTGTGTATGCTGGATTGATTTGTTGCCACACTGACTAAACAGTCTAGAAACTTACTTACCTAATTATTAGATACTATTAGGATCACCACAGTATATCATGAGCTTTGCCTGGTTATCAAGCAGTGTGCACTTGCTTTATGATTCCCCTTGTTATTGGAAAATTTGGTTGGGAGTCTTAAAAATGTAAAGTGAAAATAAATGATTGTCCGATACAATCTTCGTTGTTGTAAAGTTGAAATGGTGGATGTCATTACTAGGAGCTAGTTCCCCCATGGAATAAACATCTGGAAGTTTAAAATGTCTTTAGAGTTGTCCAATACTGTCCGAATTGCTGGAATCTTTTATGTTTCCTACTGAGCGGGAAGTTCTCCCCCATCATTTGCTCCTTCCAAGCTGTTGCAAGCTGGTACTATACACAGATGTTCAGTTTCCCTTAGGTGCTTCTCTGCCAGGTGATGTACACAGGAGGGTAATCAGATAACATATTGAAACAATAGAGTAACCAGCATGTGTATGTGACAAATGCAATGCTAAGATTTGGAACACAGTGATTCTATGGCATTGCACTATGAAATGTATCTATAGTCTACCGATATTATTAAGGTGATTCAGATTCATATGTATGTATTCTGACAGATGGGTTCCAATATTTAATACAACATTGACAGAGATAAACAAAGTGTGTAACCAAACTTAGTTTTGTCGTTTAAGCTATTATGCTACTTGGACTTCAGCACACACTTGCATGTGAGGTCATTCATTCAATTTCTTCTAAATTCCTCTTTTTAGTTTTCCAAGGCAAAAAATTCCACTTAGTTATTATTATGGTATTGTTAGTGGAATTTATTTTTACACTTAAGAAGCTCTTTCCTTCTCTTCAACATCAGTTAAGAGGTTGAACCCAAGTATGCTTGATCTAGGTTTATTTAACACAGCATTTGGTTCTAAGATCACATATTGATTAGCAGGCAAAGAAATTAAGAGACACTAGACTGGTCTCTGAAATTGAAGGGTCTACTTGCATCATCAATATTTTTACTTTAGAGTCCATATTCACAATAGAAGGAAATGGATATAAATACCACAGGTATTTGATCATTTAATACTATTTTGCATTTCCTTCCAGCCTTATATTTCTTTATGGCCTTTATTTTGAAAGCAATATTTTTTGGATGTTTCTGAAACTCCTAAAACCATATTAGGATGGTTAAGATGAAAAAATTCTAACCCTATCAGACAGCTGGTGGTAACAGGATACAAGAGACTTGACAATAATATTCACACTGAAGATGGATTATCACTAATCACCAATTATTGTTATTTATAAAATGTAGTTGATTTCAATTCATTTTTTTTTTCAAACTGACAAAATTGTATTGAACAATTATTAGTTCATTGTTTTTTCTTTCATTTAAAATAATTATTTGATTTTGAAGTCTAGTCTATACAAATCAAACATTAATAAAAAAAATAGATATATGTTAATTTTAATTTTTGTCAATACTATATGCGGTGTTCTTAAACTGCTTAACAATATAAATAGGCAACTTTGTTTTTGATAGTAAATATATATCACGTAAACAACATTATCAGGTGATTTATAAATATTTTACTAGTATTTATATATTCTTTTAGAATATCAGAAAAATGACCCATGACATCTTTGCATTATGTATGATTTACATTTTTAAGGAATTCTGAATTGCAAGTACTTCATAATAATCATAATCAGAGAAGAGAAACTGGGAAAAGAAACCATATGCAATGCTATGCAAATACATGAAAAAATTGTGTCTAGGTTCATATGATTTAAGACATTTTTTTTAAATAAATCAAAGACTTATTGAACCAATACAATTGGTAGGAAACATATCTGAAACATGGAGCAGAAATGTACTACACCCAATGTATTAACATGTGTTTTCTTTAATCAAGTCCCATTTTACTTCATAATTATAATCATTGAATTAAATATTTCTGATAACTTTATTCATCAGCTCATATTCATAATGACAAATTTGTTAGATATAAACCACCCATTTCCATTATCTGAATTTGCTCCTCTACAAAATGTTTCAAATCAGAATAACAGCAAACATGTAAGATATCTTTATGTATTATGTTTGCTTTTGGAAAATCACATATTTTGATTTTGACTTTTATACTGATTTATCCATATTACATTTTGGGCATTTTATTTGCCTATTATTTAATATAGTGTTCCATTTTGTTTTCCTTCAATTTTCAAGAAATTATATCAAACATCTTAATGATCATGAACTTGGAGCATGATTTTTTTTTCTCTTTTCTCTCCCTTTCTTTCTCTGCTACTGGTTATGACTCTTTAGTGGTTTTTGGCCAGTTTGTGTTTTTCCAGACGTCTCTCCATGACGTAGTTGAGGTTTATGATGGAGCCACTCAACAATCGTCTCTCTTATCTTCCCTCTCAGGATCTCATTCAGGTACATTATTTTTATACTTTTTACATCAAAGATGAAAATGGGTCATTTAGCATAAGTTTTTTTTAGGCTTTTGTTTTTTATTTTATATGGGGCTTATTATTAGATATCCCTTTATTTTTAGAATGACATGCTTAATTAAGATCATTCATACTGTAAAAATAGTCTGATAATAACTGGCAATATTTTATTTATAGAAATATTGCTGTCATGTGAACAATTTTGACATTGGCTATAGTTTAACTTATTTGGTGCTTTAGGTAAATAAATTAACTGTTATGTAAGCCCTGTAATTTTTAATTGGTAATCATTTTATTACAATCACACAATTTCATTAACATATAATATTTTTCGACAATGAATAATAATTGCTCAATCAGACTTTGTTGACTTGTTAATAAATTTTGTTTTATTTATTTTGTTGAGTAGGGGAATCGCTTCCACTAAGTTCTGGTAACCAGATTATAATTAAATTTACAACTATTGGACCAATGACTTCGAAAGGATTTCACTTTGTCTATCAAGGTAAATACACATAATCTTGATCAGAATTTAAGTACACTTTATTCAGTGGAAAGCCTAAACTTTAAATTCAGATTTTTTTTTAGACATGGCTTTTCAATTTTTCCTCCTAATAGTTTATATTTATTCTTTTCCACCAATATTGCACTATGGAAAATCATATTGAGACCTATTTGTGTATTTAAGTACAACAGATTACAGTTACCATAGACATTTGATTATCAGATATTTTTAAATTTGACTAAAATTATTAATCTAGTAATTCATTAATAAAAGCCAATTTAAATTCAAACCAGGAAAATACTAGGTATCTAAATATAAACGAAGAAGTGAAAAGCTAGAATCTTAGAAATTATGAGTCATCTTGAGTCATCACTCAGAAGGTTACAACTAATTACAAGGTCAAAGTAAGCACATTTAAAATCCAGGGATTGTGTTCGTATTTTGAAACTAAAGACTGTCAACGTGACAGTTGAATTAGAAATGTTTCCATTTTTTAGCTTTAATGGATTTGATTTTTTTTCTGTGTGTTATAGGACACAAGTAAAAATAATTATAAATCCCTGCATGTTGGAATTTTTTAACAATATAGTACAGTAATGTAAACTTCTTATGTTCTGTGTACTTATATGGAATATATAATTACATGTTAAAGTTAAAGTTACAATTTATATTACTTTTAAATATAAAAACAATATATTTTTTCTATTGAACAAAATAATATAATAGATTCCCCCACAAATGTGATTTATAAAAAATAAAAAATAAAAAAAAATTCAAACTGAGACATCTTACTGCATTGCTTAAAAAAAACTAAACATTTATCTAAAACACATGTAGCTCTTTAGTCCTTACATTATAAACGTATACTAGTATAATAGTAAAAAACAAGATCAATTTCTAGACAGAGCATCAACAAAATTAACAAACCATTTAAAGGAAGACATAAATATCAATTGCACTATAAAATCCACTGAAAATTATATGTGAAATATGCCTTAATGTGAGCTTTGTGTGAGTTTTATATAACTAAATGACAAATTGCCGCTATTTTCCTATTTCGCACTATGCAAGTCAAATTTAACAGAATTATCCTTCAGTATTACAGTCATTCTATTATCCGGTTGTTGAAGTTTGCTTTGAGACAGCACTGAAAAATAATAGTACGTGATTGAAATAAAATAAAAAAAACAAAAAATAAAAGAATACTAAATTACTACTTCTGAGACCACACAGTATTTTTTTTTAAATAATTTATATGCAAAGAAATAGAATGAACTGTATGTGGGCATACCATTTGGTATAATAGTAAAAAACAAGATCAATTTGTAGACAGAGCATCAACAAAATTAACAAACCATTTAAAGGAAGACATAAATATCAATTGCACTAAAAAAAATCCACTGAAAATGATATGTGAAATATGCCTTAATGTGAGCTTTGTGTGAGTTTTATATAACTAAATAACAAATTGCCGCTATTTTCTTATTTCGCACTATGAAAGTCAAATTTCACAGAATTATCCTTCAGTATTACAGTCATTCTATTATCCAGTTGTTGAAGTTTGCTTTGAGACAGCACTGAAAAATAATAGTACGTGATTGAAATAAAATAAAAAAAACAAAAAATAAAAGAATACTAAATTACTACTTCTGAGACCACACAGTATTTTTTTTTAAATAATTTATATGCAAAGAAATAGAATGAACTGTATGTGGGCATACCATTTGCAACTTTAGGTTTTTCGGTAAATAACAAGCTTTTATGTAATGGCACAACAAAATTTTGATTGCTGGTGTTGTTTTATTGTGTGTGGATGTATAAGAACTCCTAAGGGACAAATTAAGCATGTGTTTAGCCAAAGGTAAGTATCTCATTAAACAAAATTGCTTAGTTAGGTAACCTTTATTCATATAAGTTAACAATGTATAACTTCTCCTTTTTTTTGAATTAGTAAAGCAAAGCATGAGATTATTTGTTTTCATATCATGAAGGATATCTTTTTAGAAAAATACCCTTATTTATTCATGAAGGAATCATTGCAAACAACCTCTATCACAATATTCAGCATAGCTATTAGAATAGTTTTTTTTGTATATTGCTGAATACAGGGCTGAAAACTCTGAATGAAAAGTTAATAACAAAATGTAATTTTGTTAAAACTAATAGCTCTAATACTAAAGGTTGCTTTTGTTTTATTATGTTTTTTTTCACAGTTTCTAATGCAACTGATGATTTTTGACCATTTCTTGTTACAATAAAAAGGTTCTATCACAATAACTTGATGTGGCCTGCCCACTTATCATTAGTAAAATTCAGTAATCAAATTACATTTATTCTGAAAGAAAGGAAATTGTAACCACCGTTAAAATTTGGCATCCACAGGACTTTGAGCAATGTAAATTAGGTCTTTTAATGAAAGTCCAACATTTCAATTCAATTATTATATTTTTTTTATTAGGGATAGAAAACACAAAGCTCAGGTAAATTGCATGAGTATTGATGATTATGGTAAAATAGCTTTTAATACACTTACAACCTGGAACCGGCATTCATAATTCTCCAGACTGGAAAAGGTGACAGGGAATGAGATGCAGTTGTTGGTCTGGAAAACCACATCCATGGGGAACTTAGCATTTTTTGTCAACTGAAGTTGCTTGTCAAACATCAATGAGTCAAAGCACTTAATTAATTTTAAATTAATAGTAAACTGCATTATTAATGATATTTTGCTTTAAATTAGAATGCAGTTATCTAACAGAGTAGCCTGCAAATGTTATAGATAAATATATATTGTGTGAGGGAAAATATTGAATTTATGATTATATAAAACATATAAAAAGATACTAATGCCCTTAAAACTTGCAACACATTTTATGACAATCATGCCAATAATCGATTATCAGCCCAATTTTAAAGCTGAGTATAATGGAACTTATTGCAAGGTACAAAGGGCCAGATCCAGACCTAAGTGATAGTTAACGTATTTACGCTAGCGTAGTTTCAATGCACTACCCTAGATACTCCCCTCGCTCGTACATACTGTGGCCGTTTTCCACTATCCAAACCCTACCTTAACTTTTCAACGATAAGTACTAACATACGTAATGGATTCACGTATGTAACGGCCTAAGCCGGCCCATACTTTAAATGCCTCCCTCCGCCTACAAAGCATAACTGTGGGTGTCGTATGGAAGACCCTGCCCCTTGGTTCATAAATACACTGATGGTACGTACGTTCAGAGTTACGTGGCATAACATCTGCCGTGCACATGCACAGTAAATACAAACAGGCGATTTTACGTCAGCGGCCAGCGTAAAAATGCCAACGTACGTAAGGTCTGGATCTACCCCAAAGGTTCTAAATTTGTCTGCCACCATATTTGGATTGTTGAGCCTGCCTTAACAACCCAACTGTCACTAGCCCAGCCCTATGAGAACCAGGCAGGGCAGTAGGGTTATGTGTTGTGACTAAACAGGGGCTATTGGAGTGTCACGTCGGGGAGCCGGTGAATATCCGGCTGTGTGGTCAGCTTAACAGAAATCATTACCGAAAAACAAAATCCATTGTACTGACTTTTTTATACTTCTAAATCCATCTAAATTTCAAAGGAAACAGTTCAAATATAATGGGTTAGATTCAGAAATACGTTTCTAAGGGAACTTATGCAAGTCTCTTATGTAAGGCCCCATGACAAGTAATATCAATGCATGCGCATGCCAAATGTTATATGTCGTAAGAAGTTCCCTAGAAGGGGCTGGCCCTTCATATCCAGATAGGTTCAAGAATAAGGACCATATTCACACCTATGAGGAAGTTAGGTGCGGATAGGTACCTTATAGCACATATGAGTGCCTTAGGGCTACCTTAACTAACCGTGCGTAGTTTCCTTTTAAGAAGGAAACTACACGCGGACATTGCCTCCCCACTTTAAATCCCCCTCTCCCACTTCTACCTAAACACTCCCCAAGGTGGCTTAAGGTCGCCTCTTTCTAACTAAAATACATACATAACCGGTATGTAGATTTCGTTAATGACCTACAACGCATGCGTAGCAAGTCATTTCGGTAGAAGCAGATGGTGTGAATACGGCCAGAAGTCTTGCCCTTCCCTCTGCTATGAAAAAGGACTAAATCAATAATTTTGTGAATAAGTTCAGCCATTAAATGCCTCATCTGGATAACATGCTTAGAACTGGCTGCTCAGAGTTTTTTTTTTTCCACTATGTCATTGGAGTTTTAATTACTGAATGATTTTATGTCATTTGTTCATATAAACGTGTGTCGTTTTACTAATGTACATCAGCTACCACAAATACTGAATGTCATAAACAGGCTTAAGCAAGTCAATGTGATCTTATAAAATACTTTGCTTTAGAATGTGAAGAGTTATATCCAGCTTCTATGTATCTATGACTTTCGTTGCCCATAATTCTCTAGCCACAGTGTAGAACTTTTTATATAGATTTTTACCCTGCTTTTAAAATGCAATATATATGTATATATATGTATATATATTTATGTTTCTATAAAACATTGTGGACTGGAACTATATTTCTTGCAAGTGCTCTTTTTTCAACCTTCTAGACTGAAAAATGGAATTTTTCACAATTTTCACAGACAAGTGCCGCTATCAGAACGCAACGCTACTTAATTTAGACTTTAGACTTCAGACACTCTTGACAGCTTCTAACAGGTCGCAGGTTGCACTGTCAAATGGGCGGGATTTATTACTTTAATGTACAGTATAAGCAGGGATTCGTAATGAAGCAGATGTTTTATGTTAAGGTCCTGCAGCTGGTTGTCTTTAGAAGCAATGGAAGATGTTCACATGTACTCGCACGGATGCGTGGATACAGTGGGGATCCGCTATTGAATCCCCATGTGTACGTTTGGAGCACAGAATGCAGTGCGATCAGATCTTAGGACACGGTGGATTTTCCGGCTGTATTTCTTTAAATATTGAGATTGGAGATAACCTTTGCAATAACCATGTTCTATTTTGCTATGCAGCTATTTGTACAACCTCCAACATGGCTTCCAGCTGTCACTCACCTGATTTTAATATATCAACTGATGTTTGAAAAGTCTTTTTCTCTTCAACACAGGTGGTTACTATAATAACTGGTTGTTAAAAGCTCAGGAGTAGAGTATATTTTACCCAATGGAATGGGTCATGTTGGAGGGTCCATATTTGTACTAAGCTTCAGAAACTATTAGCTTCATAAACGTGTTATCTTTAGGCTTGACTTTTTGGAAAGACCATATATCTCCAATTCTAGAATAGTACAGTTGTAGGAATGAGTGGATCTATTATAACTAAAGGGGAGACAGGAAGAACTGATCCAAGAAGTGAGAGGACCCTAAAAATGCCTGGTTCCCCTTCCACTCCAAGTAATTGGTTTGGTCTCTAAAGAGCCTCGGGCTGGATCCAGACTCTAGTAAGTGCTTGAAATTAGTTACTCCTGGGCTAAACCATGTTAATTGCAGGGGAGTCATATTTCATCTGTTGCAAACAGTATTAGAGTTGAGAGTTGATGTTTCCAATCGCAAGTCTAAATAACAGTGTGATAGTAAAGCAGGTCAGTATCTGTGTAGTGTGATAGTAACGCTGGTCAGTATCTGTGTGCAGTAAACAATTCAAAGATATATCCCTGCATGCAAAGAATACAATTAACTTGACTCCCCCTGCAATTAACATGGTTTAGCCCAGGAGTAACTAATTTCAAGAACTTACGTAAGTCTGGATCCAGCCCATCATCTGAATACACAGTACAAAAATTTACTTGCACAACATATTAGCCCACACCACTATCAACAGTAAAGTTGGGGGTCATAGTGATAACGGCAACTCTGGTCCCCCAAGGATAGTTTGCTCCTGGTGATGTATGGTGGAGAATCGGGTTATTGAAGTAATGTGAGAATGTATTTATTTCTGCAAGATTATAACAACAATTCACAGGTGAATACATTTATCTGAACTGGAGTTTGTAGTTGTGTATGAAAAAATTAATTAAAATCTCTACATGTGAACAAAGTTTGTAATGACTTTTACAAGGATTACTTTTGTTTTTATGCTTTAATTTACATAATGATTGGTGCGTGTATTAATATTTTTTGTTTTTGCAGTTGTTAGTTTATAACTTTTAATGATGATGGGGAACATAGCATTCATTTTCAACTGTGGTTGCTTGTCAAACACCAACGAGTCAAAACACTTAATTAATCTTAAATGAATGCCAAAGTGCATTGCTAATGATCTCTTGCTTTAAATTAGGTTACAATGAATGACTTATCTAATAGAGTATTTTGACAATGTTATAGATAAACATATCTCATCTAAAGCAAGAAATGGAATTCATGCATTGAGATAAAGTGAGATTAGATAAGAGCTATACGCGGACCGGATCTAGATCCCTGCTTACTTTCCATATGCGTGGGGGGTCTGAAATTCTGCATGGAAGAAAGAAGTGTTTCCCACCCCCGATCCTTCTTTTGCATTCCAATCTATGGGCCAGATCCTAAACTACGTACGCTAACGATTTTACGCTAGCCGCTGAGGTAAAATCGCCCATTAGTATTTACTTGACTTGCGGATGTCCCCTGACTTACTTAAGTCTGGATTCTGTTCTATGGAAGACGGACGTAGTTCTGGATCCGGCCCAAGGTCCTAATATTGTCTTTCACCATAATTTATCGTTGAGTTTGAATCCTTTTAGCATGGAATGCACACCACCAGTTTCGCCAAACATCCTACAGTTGTTCTCAGTTAAACCCTTCCCAAATACAGGGAAAAGTGAGCCATACATGGTGGAAAATTGCATGTATTATGGGTCCACCTGCTGAGGAAATTTGAGTAGGGCTTCAGAAATCATTAAAACTTTGTTAACTTACCAGTTAATAGCAACCGGGTTTAAATGACCTACAGAAAGA
>WWET01002423.1:63463-76724 GCA_011038615.1 Limnodynastes dumerilii
ACTACCTCCCCCCGCCCACCTACACTAACCTGAACGTAGGGACACTGGGGGATGTCCCCTCCAGCGTCCCTACGTCGCTGCTACGGACGCCCAATCCACGATCGGGCGTTGCCGTAGCAACGCTAGGCAACATCTGCCCGACGCATGCGCAGATCAGCTTTTCAGCCGATCTTACGCTTACGCCCGCCATCCTAGCGAAGGCGGGCGTAGGTCTGGATCAGGGCCTTTGGCCCTTAGATCCAATTACAAAGGGTCAGAATTTTTTGCCAAAGTATTGTGCATGTGTTATATCAATTTTAAATTCAGTAATAAAAATATATATATGTTTTTTGCATTGTATGCACAGAGGTATGGAACTTCCTTACATAAGAGGGTTGCGAACTTCCATATCAGGAGATACGTGCCCATAAACCTACCTCAAGCTGTCCGTACAGATCTGCATCCATCTGCACGCACATCCGTAGGAACACTGCCTAATTAACATTCCTCCCTCCACCCCACCCTTGTGGACTTTAGGTGTGTGGATGACATGACGCCCTGTCGTACAGAGTCGCGCATTCTTCATGCAAGAATATCCGCTACGGAGCATTTGCTGTGCTCTTATGCATTTAGAATGTTAAGGCTGACTTAGGCAAGAGGTTTGCGCAAGTCATCTAACGTTATTAAGCCTGGCTCATTGGGCCAGATGCTAAGCTAAGTACCCTCGTGTATTTACGCTAGCCGCTAGCGTCATTTCACCCATTTGTATTTACTGCGCATGCAGATGGCAGATGTTACGCCGTGTAACGCCTAACGTACGTACCATCGGCGTTAATACGAACGAAGGGGAGGGGGCATCAATACGACACCCGTAATTACGTATTGGAGAAGGGGGGAGGCGTTTAAATTGGACAGTATGGGCTGGGTTTTGCCATCACGTACGTAAATCCATTGCGTACGTCAGTACTTACGCTATGAAAAGTTAAAGTAAGGTTTGGGCAAAGTACGTACGACCGAGGGGAGTGCATAGTAATTACGCTAGAGTAAATACGCTACGTGTTGTAACGTAACTAGCCCATATGTCTGGATCTACCCCATTGGGCCAGATCCAGAACAACACTTGTTGTAGTGAATTTACGCGTGGCGGAGTCGTAAAATTGCCTTTTAGTAAGTACTGCGCAGAAAATACGCTCAGTAACGTAGCGTAATTGTGAACGTATGGTCCATTCACGTATGTGTCACATAAATTCTTACGTGTGGGCGTGCCAATTTTACGTGAGTCCAAAATACGTCTGAAATACGTTAAGTAGGCGGGGGTTTGTATTTAAAGTGTACAGTATGGGCGTGCTTAGCTGCGTAAATACGTGTTGGCCATACGTACGTGTGCGGATCATTGCGGTTACGTTGGCAAAAGTTAAGGTAGGGTTTGAAAAGCGTATCTAGACAAAATACGTACGTTCAAGGGGTGTGCCTAGGGGAGAGTATAGAATATACGCACACAAAAATACGCTACGCGAGTAAACGTACGGCAAACGTAGTTCTGGATCTACCCCATTGTTTGTAATCCTTGCAAAGGAGCACGAGACGCGTCTTTCGTGTAGTATTACATGTGCCTCTGGTTCAGTCCCTGTGAATACAAACATAATTTTCGATGAATCATATGAAGGCTTATCTCTCAGTCTATAGTTCTTCTCTCCTAGAGTTTGATTGCTCCCACCAAGCAAAAATGACCATAACCCATAAAAAAAGCAGCAGAGGTGCAATAAACTGCATGAGACATGTTTAAACTCCGCTGTCTTAATTAAATGCATCATTAAGTAATGCAGCTTACATGATTTATCTTGTCAGGTGTGCATCTACAGTTTGTCAATTTCTCTACCGAAACAATACACGATTACCTGGAGGTACGGAGCGGATCTGCTGAAGCTGGCTCGGTAATTGGCAGATTAAGTGGCCCTCAAATCCCCGCTTCCCTGTTCAGCACAACCCATGAGACCAGCTTGTATTTCCATAGTGATTATTCTCAGAACAAACAGGGATTTCACATCGTTTATCAAGGTAAGCAACACACTTTGCCATTCTAATGCAATCAATAAAAAGTTGGGGGTTTTTTGTTTTTTTTTACATTTGCATTTCCGAACTTTGTGCACAGTTGTGTTTCTATTTATAACTAGACTGAGAGTCTGAATAAGACATTTAGTGTTTAGGGAATTAAAGAAAAGCAACTTGGGAGAACAGACTATCTCGCTATACTGATTTCTTTCCAAACTTTGCTCCCTGCGGACTGTATTCAGACTGCTGCGTTTGGAGCGCACATATATGCACCTACGGTGCAAGTTACACCCACCAAAACCCCTTGTTAATCCTTCAACTCAGAGACTTCCGCCTCCATAGACTGGCATTAACTTCCCGCTGCCACTTAGGAGCGTATGTGTCCTCCGTCCGTGCGTATATTTGTAATCGCGCCCACTATTCTTCATTTAAATCCCTCCCCCGCACGACTTCCGTGCTTATCTACCTATGCCCGCTTGACAAGTCCGCTCGCAATGCATTTCGGTCCATGTGTAATGAACATCCGTGCGGAAAGTCTACGCGAACTGCGTATAAGATATGACTATGCATGCGCAGCTGAAACGTACCTAAAAATACGCACGAAAGTCGCCACACCCAACTGGTGTGCCCTGTGCCCCAGAAATTCTGAAGGTGGCCCTGCCTGGACTTGCCAGTTACACTCATTTCTGAGACTTCCAGCACAGTGTTGGATTCTGGGAATCCAGGCTTATGTGTTGGACACCTTTCTGATGATGGGGGTAATGTGTATGCATGGTGGATGGAGGAGGTATGCTAATTGTACAGTAAGGGCTTGGTGTCAGAAAGGCTTCCAACATTTGTGGTCGCTTTCTGCTCAGATGGACATTTCAGTCAGGAGGATGTGGATGCACCCGTAAACTCTACTGAATTCAGCAGCCACAATCTAATGTAAGTGCACAAAAACAGGGAAAAACTGGATCTGGCCTATTTTGGTGATCGGATGTAGTTGGCCAGTAGGATGGTCTGTTTTGCGACACACCATCATACGGCAGCTGAATGGCGAATGTTGGTAGTCAGGAATCCGCCATTGCCTGGTTCCGGTCCATTACCAGTAAAAATCTAGCTCATACTTTTGAAATAAAATATAAATTGTCTTAGGATAATATTTGTGCCAACCTTTAAAGATCAATACTTTGCACTCACCCTTAAGGCATGCTGCCCTTTAAATATTCAAAATTTCCCACAAACTGTATAAATAATAAAGCTACAGGCATATCTAATGTTCTCCATGAGATGGTTTGGGATTAGGGGACGCTGCCTGAGATAACACGAAAGGTACATGCCTCAGTATTTGCACAAAGTAATTTATTTGGCAGAATGAAATCATTAATTCTTGACAAAACTATTTAATACAGTAATTGGAAGACGTGTCTAACTTTCTGCATTTCGGAAAGAGCGGCTTCTCCGAGAACATCATCATATATCAAGAAATCTGGGTAAAAGGTTTAATTGTGCACAAAGCAAGATCATTTCATGTTATTTGCAAAAAATTCAGTATATTGAAATATAAAATGAAAAGTCTTCTATGAGCCATGCTCCTTCTATTGACTTCAAGCAGAGCTGCATCTATTGTTATGGCAGATTTATTAGCACTGATGGCAGGATCCAGAAAGCCGTTTATTTTGTAATCAGAACCCTGAGCAACTGGTTTGCAGGAAGCCACAATCGTAGAGTCACAGTAATCATGTCCGTGCAAGGAGAGTGGTTAGCGGTAGCCCATAGCAAGGGCCTACCTTCATTTTTTCGACTCCTCAAACCAAAAATGTTGGCTGTGCAAAAATCCAGATCGATACACAGGACATGCCAACTTGTGTTTGCAACCCAGCCACAATGTTTTAAGGCGTCAAATATGTGATTCCTTTTTATGCTTAAAGTGTGTTAAACCACAATGGGCCTGATCAAGACCTACGCTGATGTGCTGTGCTTAGTAAAGCACAGCGTATTGGCATGTACTTCCCCCTGTTCCAGCGTATTTTCCCTCGCTTACGCTGGCTGAAGGCTACCCTAACTTCAGCCGGCGTAAGCGAGGGAAAATACGCTCGGACAGGAGCGTATTAACTAAAACCCCTCCCTCCTTTCCTCATTAAACTACCTCCCCCCGCCTACCTACACTAACATTTGCGTAGTAATGGTGAGGGACGTCCCCACAGCCATTACTACGCTGATCCTAGATCGGGTGTTTCCGTAATTACGCCGCCCAACATCTGCCCAGTGTATTACGAATCTGCTGTGGCGAGAGGTTAGTATTTATCCTACTCCAACCCATATTCTAATTCTGACCTTAACCCTCCCCTTTAATTACCCTAATCCTAACTTTCCCTTCAGCCTGACCCTAAGACTCCCTTCCCCATAGCCTGACCCTGAGACTCCCCTACCCTCCGTACATCCAAGGGGTGTGCCTGGGGGAGTGTATAGAAGGTATAGACGCGTAAATATGCTACGCTAGTAAATGGATTGCGAGTGGAGTTCTGGATCTACCCCGATGTCTCTGGGCTCTTATACCGACAATGCAGATGTAGATCTAAATTGTCTTTTATGTTTCCATCATTTTTGGCCATTGTGATTAGTTCCTATAAAATGTGCACAAGACGGATGTTTCCTATTTTGGACTATTCAAATACAAATGCATTCATGTTGTATTGGCTACTGATGTAACTGTTATTTAATATAAGTAAGCAATACGCTCAAAATTCTCTCAGGGCTGTATATTGAGTTTAGCATAATATTTTTGGTAGACGTATGAGCTAACTACGCAATGCATGTTAAACAATTGTTTGATTAAGAGCTATGGGCCTGATCCAGACTTAAGGTCGTTTTACATACACAAGTGTACCTGAGTTACGCACTACTAAAGATAATGCACTCCCCTCGCACGTACGTAACTTAGCTGCCTTACGTGTTCAGATCCTTGCGTATCTCTGTGCGTGCGTATCGCCTTGTCGTACATAAGTGCCTACCCCAGCTCATACTGTACAATTTAAATGCCTCCCTCTACCCACATTGCATATATTCAGCTTGCGTAAGGATGTCACGACCTATCGCAGTGCGCAGAGTATTCCAACAGCCTGATTTACACATGCCGCGTGCATAAATCGTGTGTCGTTATTTAGTCTGGATCAGGCCCTATGTGTACAGCATCTGTAAAGCTTATACAGTATGTATGGGTAGGTGTCGCACTTGTGTGCACACATTTATAAAGGGCAGAACAAAACCATAAACACAAATTTTGTTTGACATCTTTATATGGACTTTAAATAGTTCTTTAAGCATCCGTTTCTTTTCTTATTCCTAGCTTACCAGCTACAGAGTTGTCCGGATCCCCGTCCATTTCGCAATGGATTTGTCATTGGAAACGACTTTACCGTGGGTCACACTGTTTCCTTTGAGTGCTATCCCGGCTACTCTTTAATCGGGGAATCGGCGCTCACTTGTCTTCATGGAGTAAGTCGCAACTGGAACCACCCGGTGCCTCGCTGTGATGGTATGAGCTTTACAGATTTATTTTGGGAGAACTATGAATTTGGGGTGGGATCCTCATCTAAGAAAGTCAGGTTGTGTAAGTCACCTGACCCCATGTTCTAGACCCCTGTGCGTAGTGTATATACGTGGTGCAGTGGACTTCATGTTTAAATCATGCAGTAAGGGCTGGCTTTAGCCCTGACGTACGATTAGCTTGTCCGCACATTTAGACTTATGTGCGGACAAGTTAAGTTATTGTTCTGGACATGTAAGTGTCCAGAATTCCGTACATGAGTGGAAGAAGGCCATTTCCACACATACTTCCAGATCCAGTCGTTGATCTCTACTACAAATTGTTCATTTATGCTTTTGTTATTAAGACGAAGTGGTTACAGCTAATTGTACCACTAAATTGACAATCTGATTTTAAATAAAATGTAATCAGGTAACTCAATGCTCGAGTTCTACCTTTTCTTTTCCATACAGTGGATTGGATGTTTTATACTGTGAGGTCTATATAGCAAAATTAATAGAAAAGTGAAATTACAGGATCCAGAATCATCATACTGCTTGCATTAATAATGTTGCATAGAAATATAGAAAGTGACGGCAGATAAGAGTTACATGGCTCATCTATTCTGCCCATTTTTTTTTTTATTATTATACTGACCCTGGACCTTATTTGACCATTAATTTAGTTTGAGATTTAGGATATCCTTCTATTTATCCCAAGCATGTTTAAATGTTTGTTCTACCGTGCTAGCCTCTACCACTTCAGATGGGCAAACCCAACAGAACAATTTAAACATGCTTGGGATAAATATTAGGATATTCTAAATCTTAAACTAGATTGAGGGTCAAATAATGTCTAGGTCAATACAATTTATAAAAAAAACAAAAAACTGGGCAGACTGGATGGGCCAAGTAGTTCTGATCTAGTTTAGTTCTGATTAGTTCAGTCCTGAAGGCCATATCTCCAGAAAGACATAAATACATTAGAGATTGTGCAAAGAAGAGCAACTAAAATGGTATGGTGCCTGTGTCACACAACATACCAAGAAAGGCTAGAGGCATTTTTCAGAGGAAGAGGTGTAAATTATACTGACCCCGGACCTTATTTGACCATTAATTTAGTTTGAGATTTAGGATAACCTTCTATTTATCCCAAGCACGCAAGCTAGCCTCTACCACTTCAGATGGGCTAACCCAACAGAACTATTTAAACATGCTTGGGATTAATATTAGCATATTCTAAATCTTAAACTAGATTGAGGGTCAAATAAAGTCTAGGTCAATACAATTTATAAAAAAAAAAAAAGAATGGGCAGACTGGATTGGCCAAGTAGTTCTGATCTAGTTTAGTTCTGATTAGTTCAGTCCTGGAGGCCATATCTCCAGAAAGACATAAATACATTAGAGATTGTGCAAAGAAGAGCAACTAAAATGGTGCATGGCCTGTGTCACACAACATACCAAGAAAGGCTAGAGGCATTTTTCAGAGGAAGAGGTGTAACAGAACACGAGGGCATGAATATAAACTGGAGGGTGGTAGATTCAAAGGAAATGTGCGGAAAAATTACTTCACTGAAAGGGTGATTGATAAGTGGAATATTCTCCCATCTGAGGTGGTAGAGGTAACACAGTAGAACATTGTAAACATGCTTGGGATAAATATAAGGATATCCTAAATCTTAAACTAAATTGAGGGTAAATAGGATTTAGGGTCAGTATAGTTTTAAATAAACAACTGGGTCATCTGGCTCTTATCCCGTTACTTTCACTCTCTATGATCTGCCGTCACTTTCTGTTTTAATGTCAGTGAAGATACTTGTAAAAAACTGGGCATACTGGATGGGCTATGTTCTATGTAGCTTCAGTATTTGATTTATATTACTTGCTCTTTTTTATTTATAAACTATTCATTTCCACAGTAATACATATTTATTGATTCATATTAAGGGATAATTATTATCCAGTCATAACGCTTTGCTAGTCTACAACATTTCTGTATTAAGATGACATTTTAGTAGACAGTACATAAGTTCTGTTAAAATGGTTGGGTCGTATAAAAACCTATTATTTCCTTTCAGGAGGATAAAGCAGAAAAAAAAATACTTCCCACAGCAGTAATACTTGTTTTTGCTTTCAGCTTAACAATTTGGAAAACTCAAGTACAAATACTTGACAGACTCTTGAGCTATCTTTCATGCAGTTCTACAGACCAAATTATTTACAGCAGGCCCTCACCGCCCTTGTTTGTTGAACTCTTTTACAGCTCTCTGCGGTGGTAATATAACAGCACTGAATGGTACTATTTACTCTCCTGGATATCCCGACGAGTACCCGAATTTCCAAGACTGCTTGTGGCTGGTCAAGGTTCCACCAGGAAATGGAATATACATTAATTTCACAGTCCTTCAAACGGAACTTACTTATGATTTTATCACCGTATGGTAAGCAGACTCTCCAATTTATTAAACCAGCTATTAAACCAGCTACTGAATGATACACAAATTTTCCCATCTGTTCTCCCTGCTAACAGTTTACTGTGCTATTGATTAATATAAATTGAAACCCTTAAGCTGAGTGGTGCATATATTTCATGTTTTTTGTTGTTCACTTTTGTCATTATTTCAGTTTTATCTTGACTAAAAATGGACAATTGAGCAGAATGCACATTAATACAATTGGGTGTATGCCATACTGATGTCAGGATCATAGTACTTTTACTCCACATTATGTTGTTTACCTTTGCTGATCACATGATCCTCTTTTAGTTCCCTGTACTTCCTGGTGTTCACCTGCTGGATCTCACTCATCAGGGGTTCTATTTAAACCCCTCACTGACATCACTTCCCTGTCAGAGCATTAGGTTCACTTTGCCTACTGATATTGTATTCTCAGTGCTCTTACTCCCTGGTCTTGTCTCCAGTTCTCGGTCCCAGTTATGCTATCCCTGGTTCCTGTATTTCATTGTATCTGATTCCTGCCTGTGTCTCCAGTGTCTGTACTTTCAGTGCCCAACTGCTGACCGCTGTATCCAGTCTTGGTAGCCACTCCTATGCTACCTATTTGCACCACCCCTGCAAACCTTGGGTCCCGTTCGCCATCTAGACATCTCTGCACTTGTCCATCCCCACCATCAGGGGCTCTGGTGAACACCAGGCTTGCAGTTAGACTTCGCACCTCTGGTCCAGTGTGGTCCATTTACAGACTGGTCCAAAGCATGACAATTAATAACAGTGGGGAATTTTGGGGTGTTCCAGCGTTAGGTTAAGTGCAGTAAGGACGTGTTTATGGGACCTACGTCTTATTCTCGGTTAAAGAAATGAGCAATTGCAACACACAGGCATAATAATATGTACCTGACTGATCTCTAGTGTAACTGTTAATGATAACAGTAAGTGGTAATTATAACAATATTAATGGTTACAGAACCTTGACCCCCTAAAACCTGGCCAGGATCCAACTGGACCACCTGTGTTGGTTTCATTCCAACCGGCACAGGAGTGTCCGAAAGCATAGCCCGTCAGACAAACAGATAAACAAACAAACAAACCAATGAATTTTATATTTAAGATTAAAATAAAAAAATACAGTAACTTAAAATATAAATTGTTTAAAAAATATGAAAACATTTTGAAACATGCAGACTTGTATATACCTATGCATATCTGTTGCTGCTCATTTTCAATATGACCTATCCAGAGTTGCTAATGTTGGTGCTCTGGAGAGGACGCACATACTGCATTTTAAACAATGGGTCTGCACATCCGCTGTGCTAAGCCTCTGGATCAGCTTCAAAATCTGTAGCTGCACAGTAAAATGTGTGTGACATTTATTCAAATCCGTCTGGTTTGACCATGACTCCAGTGAAATCAGCCACTGCGACTAAACTCTAAGGCGCTGTGACATTTCACATATTGCAAACGAAATTCAGGTAGGAAACCAGAATGTGTAGGTGGGGCAGATCCAGACCCAAGTGCTTGTTACGTCTCATTGCGTAGCGTATTTACTCTACGCACTCCCCTCACTAGTACGTACTTTGGTAGTTTTTACGTTTCCCAAACCCTACCTTAACTTTTTAAAGCGTAACTACTGACGTGCGTAATAGATTCACGTACATAACGGCCTAATCCGGCCCATACTGTACGGTTTAAATGCCTCCCACCGCCTACAAAACGTATTTCCGGGTGTCGTATGGATGACCCGCCCCTTTGTTCGTTATACTGATGGTACGTACGTTCAGCGTTATGTGGTGTAACATCTGCCACGCACATGCGCAGTATATACAAATGGGCGATTTTACGTCAGCAGCTAATGTAAAAACGCTAACGTACTTAGGTCTGGATCTACCCCGGTGATAGTAAATTTGTTAACAATCACCTAAGATTGCATTACACAACTGTAGTTCTGACAATATTGTATTGTTATATCCACTGGTATGCTCTTACAAAATGTACTATTCAAATTTTAAATATATTAAACAAATATGACCTGATTTAGGCTGGGTCCCAGTAATGCATGCGCAACTGTCGTAATCGTGTATACATTTTGTTCTTTGCATGCTCAGTGTGAAGTTATGCAGCAATATGTTGGGGTAAATGTTTGAGTCTTAATCAGGCCTATAAAGTATATCCATAAATCATTCTTTTCAAGGTTTCCAAATATCTTTCAAGTGTCTTTCTGCCATAGCACCGGATTCTCACTCACGCATTTTTTATTTTCCGAGCCAATTTTTTTGTTTAAAGCTACTACGCTTGCTTAGTAACTATTTTACGACATTTACATAGCGTTTCGTTATGTAGATTGCGTAAATGTGGTCTTTAAAGACTGCGTGTATGCAATCTACGTAACAAAATGTTACGTAAATAGTGTAAAAGAGTTTTTACGCAAGCGTAGTAGCTCTAAACTTAAAAGTAGGCTTGTAAAATGAAAAATGCGTGAGTGATATTCTGGTCCATAATCTCTACAGAACTATTTTGTACACTTTACCACATTTTGTAACCTTTATACTAAAACAATTGTGTTTCTTTCTACTGTTGTTGCTAGCATTAGCTTGTAAAGGTAATTAACAATCATGCAGGCAATTGTGACTGTACCATGCTCTAAATATAAATAGTGGTCCTACATATGAATGTATAAAATAGGCAGCTATCGACACTAGTTTAGGCCCCAACCTGTTGCTCTCCAGGTGTTAAGAAACTACGAATCTCACCATGCTTTAACAAAGCATGCTGTGAGTCATAGTTTCACAACATAACAAGTTTAAATGAATTTTATTCTGTATATAAAGTGAATAACCGGATCCAGAGTCATGTACGTTATTATTATTATTATTATCGTTTATTTATAAGGCGTCACAAGGTTTCCGCAGCACCGCACAAATACAACAAAATACAGTACAGACATACAGGGCAGGGATGGGCAGCATAGCACATATTAAATATAAAAAATATCACAAAAATTCAATAAAGTGAGGTAAGCAAAGAATGCAAGGCAAAATGAGGTGTCAAGCTTGGAAGATCAGAGAGCTGGGGATAGAGCGCAGTGAGAGGGAGCCACCAGGTGGGGATGGGGTAAAAGGGTAGCAGAGCGGGACAAGAGGGTACAAAGTGAGGGGGGAGTGGTGGAGGAAGGAACAACACTAAAATGGAGGGCCCTGCTCATGCTCATGTCCGCTAACACGTTATGTGGGAGGGAAGAACTTACAGAAGACATAAGGGAACAGAGGTGGACTGCTGGTGTGAGCAGAAGAGAGGGGAAAGGAAGAGAAGGGATAGATGAAGGATGCAGTGAGGATGTTAAGTGGAGGAGGAGTAGGCTAGCATGAATAGGTGCGTTTTGAGTGAATGCTTGAAGTCCTGCAATGTGGGGGAGAGTCTGACTGAAGAAGGGAGGTCATTCCAGTAGGGAGGTCATTCCAGTGCAGAGGTGCAGCACGGGAGAAGTCCTGGATATGGGCGTGAGATGTGGTGATCAGTAAAGAGGTCAGACAGCGCTGGTTAGCAAAATGGAGAGGGCGGGAAGGGGTGTGCATGTTGATGAGGGAAGAGAGGTAGGGAGCCCTATGGCAGTGTAAGTCACCCAAATATCTGCACAAGAGAGGGTAGTAATAAGGGCAGTTCACTCTCCTATCTTGTGCGGATTGACAGACCCCTGCATGTATGGAAAGCATGCAGGGGTCTGGATCAGTCCCAATGTTGCAGTATCTGAGGCCCAATGTTGCAGTATCTGTGATAGGAATCCGGCTTTGTAAACGTCCATTGCTGATATTATAGGGATATAAATTATAATGACCAGGTAGACGTGTATGGTACAAAGTAATGATTGGTGGTAAAGGAGATGGAAGCACACATCTGCAAACTACTGAATACATGGTGGAAATACCCTTTAGATATTTTGCATTTTATCTGATAATTAATTATATAATATTGTATTGTATTATATTATATATTTTTATATTATATATTATATCATATTATATCTTGATTTTTGGTTCTGTCAGGTTAGTTGAAAATGCAGAAAGACTTTTTTGTTTTACCACAAGGGGTTAGATTAACTAAACTACGGAAAAGGAAAGGTAGTGATGTTGCCCATAGCAACCAATCAGATTCTAGCTGACATTCTCTAATGAAACAATCATCTCTTGTAGGGATGGGCCAGATCAAAGCTCCCCTCAGATTGGACAGTTTAGCGGCAACACTGCCCTGGAATCCGTTTACAGCACATCCAACCAGGTCCTGATAAAGTTCCACAGTGACTTCACAACAAGTGGCTTCTTTGTGCTCAGCTACCACGGTGAGTGTATAACTGAATAAACGAACTATAGGATGTACATGAACAACTTAACAACTTTTTACAATGTATGCACATCTGGGTTGAACAGTTGTTGTTCTATACTGAGAACTTTCAATTAAGGCTTTTTCAGCTTCTTTTCTTGATTTTTATCTGATTGTGTATTCCATCCTCGTACCTTTTATATTTGGAATTCTCTATTAATTACAGTATTGGCTTGTTGTATTTAATGAAATAACATTAACATCTACCACCCGCAATGAAAATAATTTACCATTAATTAATTTTTTATCCTTTTTATTTTTAAGTTTTATTATTTTTTGGAATAAATGTTATAAGCACACTTTCACTCATTGATATTTTTTTCTGCTCTAATTACCCACATGTTTACTCTCCTGGAGGGGACTTCCAGGAAGAAAGGAACCATAACTACCAACATCTGAATTATCATTTAAATCGATATTTATAGTGGACTGTAGACCTTATTGAGTTCCATTGGACTTTTTTTCCCTATATTTTTTCCAGCCCTCTGGTAGTATTTATTAACATTTATACTGGTTTAGATTGTGGCCATTACCAACACCAGTGCAGCGCTTATTTTTTCTTTTTCTGTAATTATTATAAATGTAAAGCCATTTGAGTACAGAAACATCCCATATAAGTGTCATTTTGCATGATTGCTTTTATTAAAGTACTCGTTGTTGCGAAACTTGGGGTTTACTTCATTTAAAGTACTATAATCCCCAATACCAGGATTTATGGCAACAGTCAGTGTCTCCTCTACTTCACTAGTTAAATGAACAAGATGTGGGACAGTGCTGCTTGTCAAAATGTTATCTCTTGAAGACAACAGGGGCCTGATCCAGACCTACGCTGGCTGGCATTAAAACGCCAGCCAGCAGCGTAAGATCGGCTCAAAAGCCGATCTGCGCAT
>WWET01002423.1:172805-188125 GCA_011038615.1 Limnodynastes dumerilii
CACCATCGTCACCCTCTACTGTCGCTCAGAGTAAGCACCAGCATGCGTCTTGGAACTCACACTGCATGTGGTTTGTGTTTGGAAACTGCACCGCTCTGTACCAGTGTGCCTTTGGTCTGGAACTAAGGACCGGTAAATGAAAACAGGGGAACACCCAGTTTTATGAAGAATCTGGTGTTGATTTTACTCCATTAGTATGTTTGGACGGGTATATATATATACCTACGCCCCCCATGTTTTTACGCTTTTCGGAAGCGTAAAATCGCCCTTTAGTACTTACTGCGCATGTGCGCGGCAGATGTTATGCAATGAAATTCAGAGTGTATGGGCCTTTAGCGTATCAGCTTCGTAACAATGCATGAAGGGGCATGCCAGCCATACGAAACCCATAATTATGCTTCGTGGGTGGTGAGGCATTTAAATCATCCAGTATGGGCGTGCTAAAAAACGTAAATACGCAAGGAGCCTACGGACGCCCACGGTTACGCTCAGAAAAGTTAGGGTAGGGTTTGGTCGGCGTAAGACGCCATAAATACGGATGACTGAGGGGACTGCCTAGGGGAGTGCTCCGTAAGTACGCTGACGTAAATGCACTACGCACAAGGGCGTATCATGAGCGTAGGTCTGGATTAGGCCCATTGGGGCTGATCCAGAGCTACGCCTGCCGTAGTTAATACGTTGAGCGTAGGTGTAAGATCGGCTGAAAAGCCGATCTACGCATATGCCGGGCAGATGTTGCCCGGCGTAATTACGGCAACGCCCGATCTTGGATCGGGCGTCCGTAGCTACAGCGTAGTAACGCTGGAGGGAGCGTCCCTTAGCGTTACTACGCTGAGGTTAGAGCAGGGAGGCGGGGGGAGGGAGGGTAATGAGGCTGGGAGGGCGGCGTTAGTACAATAACGCAGCCGTCCCAGAGTATTTACACTCCCTTACGCCGACTGAAGTTAGGGTCGCCTTCAGCCGGCGTAAGGGAGTGTAAATGCGATGGGGCAGGTGGAGTGTCAGGGAGAAGCCCACGATGTAACGTTGAGCGTTAGTACGCTCAGCGCTACATCGGAGGTCTGGATCAGGCCCATTGACCCTAAGTATAACTAGCATCTCTACACTTACCATTCACTGCCATAAACTCTTTGTGTTCTTATCTATAACAGATCAGCAATCCCTGTCTTATCCCAGCCATTTAATAAATTGCAAGTGACATTTCTTTAACATTGCCATAAGGATTTTGTAGAGTCTGCACAATTTCTTGAGTGATTTTTTTTGATGGAAGCATTGCACGTTACCCTTTCTCCTGGTATATCTTTATAGGCCTAAATTCCTAAACAAGATTTTCATCTCTTTTTAAATAAAGTGGCTTATTGCTCAAATCTGCCTCTTACATCCTGTCCGCCAAATGGTTCTATTGCGGCCTTTAAGCACATATTGAAAAGGACTGAAAATCTGTGCTGCAAGGCTGGCGGCGGCACCGCGGGCCATTAGACGAGGTCTGGCGGGCCGGATTTGGCCCGTGGGCCTTGTGTTTGACACCCCTGATCTACGCTGTGATCAGCATAAGGTGTTTCGTGCTATATAAGAGCAGATCTCAAGCACTGGAGATTGTTGAATTTAAGTTGGAAATTGATACTATTATTGATACTAACTTAAATGGCTATATCATAAAATCAAGAAATTGTTCTTTAAAACCCCATAACATAATAAAATGAAAAATAAAAATCTTAAAATGCGGAGGGAGTCCCCACACCGATGGCTGTCATTGTGCAGTAGAAGCAACCAAAAGTTCATTTTCGGCTGTCTCTATTTCGAATGCCAGCCATTTTAGATTTATTTTTATCAATGGGTGAGTTTGCGATTGACATTTTCACCCATTCATTTTCGCAAGCGCCACCGCCGGACCACCACCGGACTTTTAAGCTTAGGGGGAGGGTTCGGGTTAGGCTGCTGGGAAGGGAGACTTAGGGATAGGCTGCGGGGAATTGAGGAATAGGGTTAGGGTAAGAATTAGGGAGAGGGTTGGGTATAGAATTCTTACTTACCATTCGGAGCACCCTGTTCGATACTCTAGGTATCGATTGCTATGCCTCTTCGAGGCAGAAGCAATCGTTTTCCCAGCCAGTTCGAAACTATTTTGATAGGGCCATTCTCAACGGGGACCCACACCCCTTAAAATGTGCTTTGCTCATGATATTAGTGTGCTGGATCCAGACTTGATAAATTCAAGATATGTCCATTTGTCACATGTATGCAACCGCCTGATGCAGCGTTCTGTACAGAGTTCATACTCAGCGCGGGAGGCGGGCCCACTCAGTACATAGTGTACAAGATAAGCATGGTGGGTGGGCATTGGTATTTAAATTCTACTAAGCCCTCTGGAGCCCCCTCCCACACTGTACAATTACCATGTTTCACCCCGCCCACTTTAGAAGGTGGAAAGGAAGCACAGCCCATTTATTGGGCTTGTACAGAATTAAGTTCTGTATGATTCTTGTACAATTCATCTGGATGGCGCATCAAACTAGGCCACTTATGCACCTTGCATGCATAACTGGCCTGACATAGGGCCTGATCCAGAACTACGCATCGGAGAGAATTTACGCGTGGCGGAGACGTAAATTCGCAGATTAGAACGCACTGCGCATGCGCACCATAGAAAATACGCACATTCACGTAGCGTAATTGTGAACGTATGGGCCATTCACGTATGTGTCACGTAAATACTTACGTGTGGGCGTGCCTAATTAACGTTCATCCAAAATACGTCTGAATTACGTGAAGTAGGCGGGGGTGGTATTTGAAGTGTACAGTATGGGCGTGCTAAGCTGCGTACGTTCACGTAGTCTATACGTCCGTTAGCAGACATACGCAGTTACGTGTGAAAAAGTTAAGGTAGGGTTTGAGCAGCGTATCTTGACAAAATCCGTCCGTGCAAGGGGTGTGCCGAGGGGAGTGTAGCGAACTTACGTGCACGAAAATACGCTCCGCGAATAAACGTACGGCACACGTAGTTCTGGATCTACCCCATTCTCTGGTCTGAAAATGGGTGGGGGGGGGCATTAAAATGAAAGCATAAGGGCGTGGTTATTAAGAAGCGCACATTCGGCACACATATACGCACATAAGTACACACGTAAAGAACAGAGTGATCTATGGACTCGTAAGTCCATGACAGCACGGCCGTGAGAGGGGAGTGTCGGGGGTGTTGGCTTGCGACATTCGTGCGTAGAATTGCGTACTTCAAAAAAAACGGATCTCTGAATACGGTCCTATATCTATATGTTAGTATAAGCTTTGTATCTGTTTTGCACATACATCTGTTATACATTGCCTATAAGCATATTTTCATGTACAGTATGTAATACATTCATCTCTAGTGATATGTTTATGGAAGATAAGCATGGTGGATGGGCATTGGTATTTAAATTCTGCTAAGCCCTCTGGAGCCCCCTCCCACACTGTACAATTACCATGCTTCACCCCGCCCACTTTAGAAGGCGGAGAGGAAGCACAGCCCATTTATTGGGCTTGTACGGAATTAAGTTCTGTATGATTCTTGTACAATTCATCTGGACGGCGCATCAAACTAGGCCACTTAATGCACCTTGCATGCATAACTGGCCTGACATTCTCTGGTCTGGATCCGGATGTAATATTTACATGAAAATGGGTGGGGGGGGCATTAAAATGAAAGCATAAGGGCGCGGTTATTAAGAAGCGCACATTCGGCACACATATACGCACATAAGTACACACGTAAAGAACAGAGTGATCTATGGACTCGTAAGTCCATGACAGCACGGCCGTGAGAGGGGAGTGTCGGGGGTGTTGGTGGGTGTTGGCTTGCGACATTCGTGCGTAGAATTGAGTACTTAAAAAAAAACGGATCTCTGAATACGGTCCTATATCTATATGTTAGTATAAGCTTTGTATCTGTTTTACACATACGTCTGTTATACATTGCCTATAAGCATATTTTCATGTACAGTATGCAATACATTCATCTCTAGTGTTATGTTTATGAAGACATCTGCACACGTTACTTCATTCTATCAAAGAGATTGGTAACAAAAAAAATGTCATTAATAATCTGTATAGAATGTTGTAAGGTGTCAGAGTTCCATGAAGACAACAATCTAATTCCATCCATTCTACAGCATAATGTGTTGTCTCTTCTCCCAGCGGAAGTGGACTGTATTGTGGACGCTTATTTACCCAACACACTGCTAAGAAGCCAATAACTGCAAAAAAAACCCCCATTAGATACCTTCACGATAAGAGTGACATTCAGTGAATAGAATGACATCTGCAACAAAGAATCAGGGGAACCTTGTCACAACATATTCAATAATTAAATACATATTCCCAGCGTAGACACATGCTCAGAATTCTTTGTTGCCAAGCCATAGATATGCCAATCAATGAGCAATGATTATATGACATCATTAATGACATACAATATTGAAAGTCCCAATGCAAAGATTAAATGAGCACTTTTTTTATTTAGATCAATTAAAGGTGATTCTGGGCAAATTCTCATATCTTGCTGTTTCGGAGTCGACTTTTTCATACTGATCATTTAGCAAAGCAAAAATAAAAAGTGGTTTTTACAGCAGGGCGCAGTGATGGGTGGCACCTGTCAAATCAACACAGGGAGATTGGGCGTCTACATGAAACTCCATGCAACTTGTTCTGTTCCTAATTGACGTGAGAAGGACGATACCTTGTGCTGTCTTAGGAGCGCGAGTTGTTTCTTCACTATTATATGTCACACCTACCTTTTCTGCATTGGAAAAGAAGAAAGCTGAAATGCTCATTTAATAATCATCAAATTATAGTTAGAAAATTGTTAAAATTAGACAAACAATGAATTAAGCACAAACAATACGTAGTGACAGACCTTGTCCCCGCTCCTGCCTGCTCTTTCCTCCACTCTGTCCACACTCTCTTCTCATCTCTGTCCCCGTTGTCCCCTCCGATCTGTCCACAAACTCTTCTCCGCTTTTTCCTAGCTCCATACTCCACTCTGTGCCTGCTCTCCTCCACTCTGTCCCTCACCCTACTCCACTCTGTTTCCCTCTCTATTCCCCTTTGTCCCTCACCCTACTCTACTCTGTCCCCCTCTCTACTCCACTCTGTGCCTGCTCTCCTCCACTCTGTCCCTCACCCTACTCCACTCTGTTCCCCTCTCTATTCCCCTTTGTCCCTCACCCTACTCTACTCTGTCCCCCTCTCTACTCCACTCTGTCCCAGTTCTCTCCTCATCTGTCCCTCACCCTTCTCTCTTTCCCGCTCCCTACTCTACTCTGTCCTCCTCTCTACTCCCTTCTGTCCTTCACCCTACTCCACTCTTTCTCCCTCTTTATTCCTCTCTGTCCCTCACCCTACTCTACTCTGTCCTCATCTTTACTCCACTTTGTCCCTGCTTTCTCCTACACTCTGTCCCCCTCTCTACCCCTCTCTGTTCCTGCTCTCTCCTCCACTCTGTCCCCCTCCCTACTCCATTATCACCCCCTCTCTACTCCCCTCTGTGGCTCTAAAAATGTTAGGTTGGATTAAGAAAGACGTATATTGTAAAGCTAAATAACTTAATAGCGGTCGACTTACCATTCAACATACCTCATTGTTCCTATTCGTTTTTTCCCCTGAATTTGTGTTATTCTATTCTTTTTAAATTGAACAAGCTATGAGCCAAGTACACATTATTTATAAAGTTTTGTATTCTATTAACTGTCTCCCATATAGATAGAGCGGTATTTGTGTGCTGCACATCTTGAGTTGTCTGGTCAAAGTCTATTGAATGGGTAGAGTATTATTAAAATATAGTAAATACTAAAATGTTTCTAGACCTAAGTGGTCTGTGCCTTAGAGAAATGTCAATACATATTGACCATTAAGTTTTCTGCAACTCCTGATTTGTTCATAACCCATGAAAACATTTCTATTTTTGTCTGGGCATTGCAGCTTTTGTAGCCTGTGTCACAGTCTTCAGTGTTTTCTCTGTTATACTAGATACAGGCCTGTGCGTCTACAGGTGTTGTGAAACTCACCTCACCAGGCTACATTACTGATAAATACAGCCATTACAGCAAATTAATATAGTTTGTGGAACAACCCTTGAAGGGAAGTGCATGCTAAATATCCAGGGTTGCCGACTATTTAAAGCTTCCCACTGGGAGAACCCGAAGGGAAGCCTTAGATAACTGCAAAGGGGCAGAACTTAATGTGATTCATGCAAATTGTGTCATTAAGCCCCACCCCCTGTCAATCACTCGTGTAATCTCTAGTGTTCAAGGGGATGGACGGGACTTGATGACATCATGAAGTTCCGCCTATCCCTAGTAACTCTAGGGATTACAGTTGTTATTGATAGCGAGTCCGTGCTTGCGGGAGATTTGCCAGCTCTCCCGTGATACCTATAGAACCGGGAGAACTGCCCAAATTTCGGGAGTCTCCCGGATATTCCTGGAGAGTCAGCAACCCTGTAAATATCTAAAGAGTGACATTTGTGAACCACAACTGACAAGATTTTTTTTTGCATTTTCTTTTATGTAATTCTACAGCTGTGCAATGTGGAAATCCTGGAACAACAGCAAATGGAAGAGTTTTTCGTATGGATGGAACAACTTTCTCCAGCTCAGTAATTTATTCTTGTCTGGAAGGATATATTCTCTCTGGCTCCAATATCCGACAGTGTACAGCTAATGGAACATGGTCAGGCGCATTGCCAAACTGCACAAGTGAGTTAATAGCATCTAATTACTAAAAGTTTTAACCATAAAACATGATCGTATACTATTAATGCATGACAGATTTTCATAATTAGTCACATTATACAACTTCTATATCTGCTGAAATGTAACAGGGTTGTTTGGTGAAATTTTTGGCAAATTTTACCAAATTTTTAAAAAATTGTTCATGTATTTCACACAAATCCATTTCCGTCTAGACATAAAAGAGTAAAACTAATAAAAACAGAGTTAAACATTGATCTCTCCTATTGCAGTACATTTAGCCATCAGTCACTATAAAAATGTATGTGCCTACTGTACAGATTGTCAAAAACTGATTTCATTGAACTGTTTGTTGTTTGTGGCCAGGTTGTAGCTTTAGTTGACAGTACTAAATAATAAAGGTTGATTAAGACAAAATAATGGTAAAGGTTGAATATTATTCTTATGATCATGTACACAGTGGTTGGGTATCCCAGTAGACTACACACTGTCCAATTAATTGTATAAAAAATACCTGATACAACCATTGGGTTCCATGACTGGACATTGTGCATACAATATCGTATCTCAGCTGTCTATCGCATCAGACGGGTTATGAGTCATTTGTGACATTTTGTTACAATGACCCATTTGACTGTATTTTTACGCCATGTGTTTGTGCTTCGTTGGATTCATATCACATGTGAGTCGCAGCTTAACAGAGAAGACGTTTGAGGAATTTAACTGAGAGCATCTTTCTCTGGGATTTGTAAATGGCCACACACTGCAACTTATCGTTTACTAGATTTAATAAGTGGAGGGATAGTTTTCTGACACCGAACAGCTTTACTTGTGGCTGAAAGACTATTGTTCCAAATTCTGTTCTGTATAATGGGAATGATGATGGCGACTGGCACAGAAGTTGGTTTGCACCATTGTTGTCCTTTGTTCTGGGTCAGAGACCTTGGTAATTCTAATAGGAAGATAGACAGCTTTTCATACCCATCTGCAAACATATGGCAGACAGCTTGTGGTCACAGCAGAGATACTAGACCCACGTCACTCGTCACCTCCCATATGGAACTTTGGTGATTTACATCTCCAGAACCCTACCTTAACTTTTCTGCATGTAACGCTTTGCGTACAGAATGCCTTAATGTAGTGCCTAATCCGGCCCATGTTGTATCAATTAGACCCGTACGTTTAGCATTCTGATGTTTTAAGCAGTGAGGGGGCACATGTGCAGGATTTGTACATGCCCCCCACCCCATCCTCTAAGGCTTCCACACACACACACACACACCCCCTGCACCTACAGACAACCCCCGACTGGCTCATATGCATATTTACTAAATATATATATATATATATATATATATATATATATATATATATTTTACAGAGTGTGTGTCTTGGATGGGGCCCCCTATTCTGACCAGCAGATGTTCTGACTGCGTAAGTACTTAAGTACATACCTAAGTTACGTGTGTTAGTACTTACACGGAAGGGGCTTACCCTTCATCTACGACCGTCGTATCCCCGCCACACAGGCGGGGATAGCCATGAAAATGAGGGGGCGGGGAAGCCCTGTTATGACTAGGTCTGCGGCCATATTTCCAGGTAGTAATTTCGACATGTAAGGGTCTATATTTACTATCGACAGTGGAGGATGCAGGGGGCGTACACTCCCTGCTACGCCTTCGTAAAGCGTGCGGGAGTCTGTTATTGATACTAGATCCAGGCAACTATAGCTTAAATGATCCTGTTATGAGGATCCTAAAATATATACGTGTCTATTGTAGCTTTTTTATATGTTTATATGCCATAAAAAATTGACTTAGTTTCAGAAGCATCATTGGCAATGGCCATTTACATATTTTGGCATTTATTATACTTGTAAGAAAATATAGGGCATTCCTGATAGTCTGTCTTAAATCCATACACGTAGTCTGCCCCTATAGATCCTTAATGCATCTTTTTCATTTAGCTGCTCTGCAATCTCACATTACAATAAAAACAGATAATGTCAACGTTTAATGACTTCTATGCTTTGAACTCTTACCTCCAGTAATAAGCTGTGGAGATCCCGGGGTTCCAGCCAATGGTATTAGGTATGGAGAAGATTACATAGTTGGCCAAAATGTGACCTATATTTGCCAACCTGGATACACGATGGATCCCAAGAGTTCGATTACACGCACATGTACCAGTAACGGAACTTGGAGCGGTGTTATTCCAGTTTGTAAAGGTATATTATTGTTATACCTTATATGTACTTATATTTTGCATCTAAAATTGAATTGTGATTGGTAGAGAATTCTATTTCTAAGAAATCTAATAGCTTTATCTAATGAAATTTTGTGGAACTATTATTTTTAATTTAACACAGTAACTTATTAGGTAAATGTGTTGTACAGTTTTATGTGATTGTCATAACAGCCACAGTCCTATGACAGATGAAGAGAGTTTATTCATTAAAATGATAGCTGGAATCTGATTGGTTACTTTTTGCAACAACTTCCTCATTACCTTTATTAAACTTGCATGTAATAATCTAGTCTAATGATCTGAGAAACAGGTCATCTACACATAGCTTTCATGAATATGGAACTTTTATTAGTATTGTAAAATCACTGTGATGTGTTTAAAACCTTAGACACTTAAACTTAAAAAAACAATAATCAATTGTTATAAATATCTTTCAATTGGATAAAAATATTATAAATATAAAACAAAATTTTCTATACTCTCAACTGACTTGGATCCAGCCTTTTGTCCATCTGATAAAGTCAAGGGAAGGCAGAGATCAACAGACACACTCAAAAGAGTAAGACAGTGTGTGTTATTAGACCAGGGCTGACCAAAGTGCATCACAACTGAATCTAAAGATGACTGCCAGCTTGAAGTTGTTCTTCACTGGAACATTGACAGTGAAAAACAGCCTAAGTCTGACAGTCATCATAGCAGAATTAGAAAACAAACTTTAAGGCAACCGTTAATGCTGCCATTAATCAGATCCAGGCCTGATGTTTCCCCCTCTAAAGTCCCGCACCCTTGGATGAAACCTTATGAGCTCAGTGGCTGATCAGGCCCTACTGATGGTGGCCATCTTTCTTTTCACACTTCCTGCCTTATCTGCCTCGACCTATGTTATCACACGATAAAAGTCTGATAATGGATAATGGAAACAGATAGGAAGTAAATTTTTGAATACTGAGCATTGGGTTCCAGTTGACTCTAATCTAGTGAGCCAGCAATATTGGGCTGGATCCAGACCTAGTTAAGTGCTTGCACTTAGTTATTCCTGGGCTAAACCATGTTGATTTCATGGGGAGTCAAGTTAATTGTATTCTTTGCATGCAGGGATATATCTTTGAATTGCTTACTGCACACAGATACTGACCAGCTTTACTATCACACTGCTATTTAGACTTGGGATATGAAACATCACCTCTCAACTCTAATACTTCTTACAAAAGATGAAATACGACTCCCCCTGCAATCAACATGGTTTAGCCCAGGAGTAACTAAGTTCAAGCACTTAACTAGGTCTGGATCAGGCCCATTGTGGGAAATTACTAAACGATAAGTCACGATGACAGGGTCACGTTACACTATTAGAGTAAATCATTATGAAAATGTATTCTCATTCTTTGTGTTTTTGCAGCGGTTACCTGTCCATATCCGCCCCAGGTCTCTAACGGACGGCTGGAGGGAACAAACTTCGATTGGGGCTTCAGTATCAGTTATGCCTGTTTTCCAGGCTATGAATTATCCTTCCCTGCAGTGTTGACCTGTGTTGGCAATGGGACGTGGAGCGGAGAAGTTCCACAATGTTTGCGTGAGTTCTATCTTAAATAAATTATTTTGTCGTCTGCACTATCTTTCCATTATTCTTCTTCTTTACCCTTTGAATCCTTACTATTTTCACTCCTATCTCTATTGACTGTTCTCCTGATATTGACATTGCATGTGCTACATTTTTGAGCATATGACACCCTTGCCTTCCACACAGGATGCAGTCTCCATACAGAAAATACTAATTCCAAACCAGAGACAGTTGAAGGCTAATTTTCAGCTGTCTCTATATAGAAAATATTGCTAATTAGAAGATTTTATTGTTAATTATTAATGTGTAAGTATGCCGGATTTATTTTTGGCATACTTACCCATTTATTAATTTGGAAACTGCTGAAGCAGACCCATCGTACCACCACAGACTCACTGAACAGGTGTGTATTACAGGGGAGTCTATGGGGAATCTTAGAATTAGGCTACGGGGAGGGAAGTCTTAGGGTTAGGCTGCGGAGAGGGAAATCTTAAGATTAGGCTGTGGGGAAGGGAGTCTTAGGGTTAGGCTACGGGGAAACATAGAAACATAGAAAGTGACGGCAGATAAGAGCTACATGGCCCATCTAGTCTGCCTTGTTGTTTATTTAAAACTATACTGACCCTAGACTCTATTTATTTTCAATTTAGTTTGAGATTTAGGATATCCTTATATTTATCCCAATCATGTTTAATCTGTTCTACTGGAAGGGAGTGTTAGGGTTAGGCTGTGGGTAGGAGGGGGTCTTAGGATCAGGCTGTGGAGGAGAGAGTTTTATGGTTAGGCTGTGGGATTTGGGAGTGTTAGAGTTAAGGTAATTGAAGGGTAGGATTAGGGTAATGAAAGGGGAGGGTTAGGGTGAGAATTAGGATAGGGGTTGGGGTAGGATTAATACTTACGTCTCGCCGCTGTGCATTCGGCTTCATTATCTTTAATTGCTTCTCCTCGACAGGACAAAAGAAATCAAAGGCAGAGCCAATTCGAAATTGGCTGGTATAGGACGGCACTTTTGCCAACCCACACTCCTCCCACATCAGCACGAATGCCATACTGGCAAACCAGTTGTTACGGCTCTGTAGGCACTAACCTGTGTCACCAAACTATACTTAAAATCATATTGGAGCTTAAAAAGTATTTTAATATGTAGTGTTTTTAGGGCAGATGCTACAAAAAAGTATAGAACATCAATAACTTAATTTAAATATTGCTTGAAGAACATAAGTCTTTTAACTTATAAAGATAGATAGATAGATAGATAGATAGATAGATAGATAGATAGATAGATAGATAGATAGACAAAACAGATATGAGACAGCAATGTCCAAACGTTCCATAAATTGTAATTATTTTCTTTTACCTGTATCAAATTACCGAAAATCTGCCATTTAGTAAATGTAGCCCCGTGACTTTTTTTTTATTAATGGAACATGTGTTTTGCTGTTATATGCAGCTAAAGTATAAGTGTTCTACAATTTGTATCAACAAGAAAAATATAAAAATCGATAACAATGAAATCGTCATTTGTTATTTTGTATCCAGTAGCAAATAATTTGCACAGTGTGTTTTCCAGCTATAAAATTCTAACAGTAGCACATCATAAAAATACAATATCAGAGCTGGAAAGCTTGGTTCTAAAATACATAACATTCTATGAATCACTTTTAAAGGTTTTAAACCTTTTCTTCCTAAAGCACTCTGTCTGGAGTACCGGTGGTTTTATCCTGGCTTCTGCTGGTGGTAATTTGTGTGTGTCTTTTTTGGATGCTGGCCATTTACTAGAGCGATTATTGACCCGAATTACAACCCAAATAGTGAATGGGCATGATGGATTTTTCAAACGGGTAATAATCATTTCCAGAAACAGCCTGGTACAATGATTTGATCTTATGGCATGCTTCATTTATATTGGGCACTAGCCAATCAGCTAACAGAACTGAACAAGGGCTTTCCTCTACTGACAGGATAATTGGTCCCAGCAGAAGAGGTGTATGGCGCTGATATCAGGACCTTTCCCTGTTTGGAAATCATCCCAATTACTGGTCCATCTCCTGCTGGGATTGATAATCATAATAGTGTATGGCCAGCTTAACTCAGGAAATTGAGTTGACCTATTTGCCCAATGGCAACAGTCATCAGCCACACACAGAGGTGGCCCATGGCATAGGCGGTATAGGCGGCCACCGAGGGCCCCGCGGGTCAGGTGTCCCTAGGGGGCCCCGCACCTACACCGCATCATCAACCGCCACTGGCCACCACTGAACTGCAAATGTGAAGTAAAGGCCCTGCGGGGCCACAGCAGCCAGTACAGTGCCGTCGGGTTCATCATCCCGGCGGTACTGTACTGGCTGTCACGGCCCCACACGGGGCCTTTACTTCCTGGACACTGTAGTCACATACACAGTGCCCAGACCATTGTATCCGGGCACTGCCTAGGGCCCCACAACCTAGGTCCACTCCTGGTCACACAGTTTCACTTGCAATTAACTGCTGGGATAATATTGGCAAAGAGACACTGGTTCTTGAGCTGGTAATGGCTGCATGTTGAGGCCATGTTATGTAGCTTGAATGTATTCATTTCATATCTTGTTTTGTTTTGTGACCATGGCCTTGCACTATATATTATAATTTGTTTTAGAGATTAAACCTATGCAAATGATCCTAAACTACAAGGTTCTTTCTTGATGTTGGCTCTGTAGGTTAGCAAAAAATTTTGGGATATATTTACTAAGCTACGGAAAAACGGAGATCTTTCCCATAGCAACCATTTTTCTATTACATACTAGAGAATGTCAGCTAGAATCTGATTGGTTGCTATGTGCAACATCTTGACTTTTCTGCAGTTTAGTAAATCTAGCTCTTTGATTTGATTCTATAAAATACAGGCGACTAATGTAGAGGATGACTGAGTGAACCAGCTCTAGAAGAATGTTGTGCAAGGAATATCAGTCTAGCTTCTGCATGCAATATAGACTATAGGGGGTCATTTTATTTTTTGGACGATTCAATGCAGGAGATGATCAGTGCATGAGTGACAGTTCTTGTAGCGTCTTGTGTGAGATATGTGTGTATTCTGGAAATGTTTTTAGATGTAGGTAACAGGATTTAGAAACAGATTGTGTGTGGGACAGTTTGAAGTTAAGGAGAACACTTAGACAGCGAGTTTGATATGTAGGGATTATTGCAGTGTTGTCAACAGAAATAGAGAGACCTAGAACCTGATTCAGCAGTCGCTTCTTAGGTACGTGTCTTTAGTAAAGGACATACTTACTGCGCATGCGTAGTAGGTCCTTTACGCAATCTACGTATCGAACTGGTACATAGATTGCTTCCGGGAGGTCTTTAAAGATAGAGGCGGCATAATGCCGCCTTGGGGAGGGATTAGGTAGATGTGGGAGGTATTTAGATTAGCCGCGGAGGGCCGCGGAGGGCAGGGTGGAGGCGGGTAGCGGCAATGCACGGATAGTTAAGGTAGCCATATTGCACTCGTAAGTGCCATAAAGTACCTAAAAAGGGGGCAGAACGGGGGCGGGACAGGTGAGTTAGGTTTGGGTCTGTCCGCACCTAACTCACACCGGATCTGTGGATCCGGTCCCAAGTGAGTAACTTTTATTGGAAGGTGAAATTATTATCAGCTATTGGATAGGTTAATCTGAGTATTATCTGCATACAGAAATGACTTTATTTGTTGTCCAAGGGAAGTGGTATAGAGGATAAAGCAGAGCAATGAACTTAATACTGAGCTTAACCCCCATTACTATCGCCACACTGGGACCCATCTAAACAAGAGAGCACGTTATTACAAGAACATCCTAAAGGAGGCGAGAGTGAGGTAAAGGCAAAGGAAAAAGAGCCGTCACATGCGATTCACCTATCCTTATAAACAAACTATTTCTACTGTCTAACCCCACCTACTCACCTTGGGCTGGATCCAGACTTAAGTAAGTGTTGATTGCAGGGGATTCATATTTCATCTGTGGCAAACAGTATTAGAGTTGAGAGGTGATGTTTCCTATCCCAAGTCTAAATAGCAGTGTGATAGTAACGTTGCTCAGTATCTGTGTGCAGTAAGCAATTCAAAGATATATCCCTGCATGCAAAGAATACAATTAACTTGACTCCCCCTGAAATCAACATGGTTTAGCCCAGGAGTAACTCATTTCAAGCACTTACTTAAGTCTGGGTCCAGCCCCTTACCCCTAATCCTATCCACTAGCTAGCTTTTTTGCCCTGCCCCACGTTGAGAAAGGCCAAATATTTATGCTAATTTGACCCTAGACAGCCCTCATTTTCTTTTATGGTGAGCCAGCGTGCTGGAACATGACATTATCAGCACCTTCTCCTCCAAAATTTCTATTGGGTAAACAAGACAATCATTGAGCCAGAAGATGAACTTTTAAAGATCTTATGCTAATAATGGCAAAAAACAGATGTTTCCCTGGCAGCAGATTGCTGCACTAATGACCATCACAAAGAAAGTTTGAGAGTAACGGCATTAATTAAGAGCTTGAGAGAGAGATGTAATATAGGCAATATGTTAATGCACTGCACTGTGACCTAAACCAAGATAGTTCTGTGTATGCAAAGATCAGTTTAATTGCAGTAAAGAATATATCGAGAGAGAGAGAGAGAGAGAGAGACAGCAGATTGCTAATGACCATCACAAAGAAAGTTTGAGAGTAACGGCATTAATTAAGAGCTTGAGAGAGAGATGTAATATAGGCAATATGTTAATGCACTGCACTGTGACCTAAACCAAGATAGTTCTGTGTATGCAAAGCAAAGATCAG
>WWET01002423.1:194345-204847 GCA_011038615.1 Limnodynastes dumerilii
TTCCCTACAGCCTATTTTCACCTCACAATCTTAATATTTATCCTCATAAATGAAGTTGGTGCTGATGTACACCCCTTAACATTGTGCATGGGATTTGTTTTCTCCAAGTAATTGTCCATTATTTGGAGATAATGAACTGAAACCGAGAGAAAAATAGGTGGTATTTCAAGGGAAACAAATTTCATCTGTTGCAAGCAGTACTTACTAGACTTGGGGTAGATCCAGACCTAAGTACGCTAGCCGCTGATGTAAAATCGCCTATTTGTATGTACTGCGCATACGCGCGGAAGATGCTGTGCCACATTACTCTGAACGTACATACCATCAGCGTAACTACGAACGAAGTGGTGGGGGAATACATGCGACACCCACTTTGTAGGCGGAGGGAAGTATATAAGAGCGAGGTGAGTGCATAGGAAATATGCTAGCATAAATACGCCACGTGATGAAACGTAACAAGCACTTAGGTCTGGATATGGCCCCTTGAGAGGTGATGTTTTCTAGAGCAATAAACTGTTGAGTGGTTGCATTAGAGGAAATGTATGAAAATATTGCTTCATTGAAATGGTAGTTGGAAGTGGAATAGTCTCCCATCTGAGGTGGTTGAGGCTAACACAGAAGACAAATGTAAACGATCTTGTGATAAATGTAAGGTTATCCTAAATCTTAAACTAAATTCAGGGTCAAATAGGGTCTAGATCAATGTGGTTTAAAATAAAAAGCTGGGTGGGCCAAGTGGATTTCAAATTCTGTTTCTATGGGGCTGATCCAGACCTGATCCAGACCTACGATGTAGCGCTGAGCGTACCAACGCTCAGAGTTACGTCGTGACACTCCCCCTGACACCCCCCCTGCCCTATCGTATTTACACTCCCTTATGCTGACCGAAGGCTACCCTAACTTCAGCCGGCGTAAGGGAGTGTAAATACGCTGGGACTGTGGTTTTAGTACAATAACGCCGCCCTCCCAGCCTCATTACCTTCCCTCCCCCCGTCTACCTGTACTAACTGCAGCGTAGTAACGCTGGAGGACGCCCCCTCCAGTGTTACTACGCTGCTGGCCCTGCTCATGCGCATATCGACTTTTAAGCCGATCTTACGTTGCTGGCTGGCGTAGGTCTGGATCAGGCCCTATGTTAATAACAGTCTAAAAGTAAAGCTGGTCAGCTGGCCAGTATCTATGTGCAATAAGCAAAAGAAAAGTATTCTCCCTGTATGCAAGGAACAAAATGAATTTGACTGTCACCCCCCCCCACCCCCAAAATTCAATATTGTTTTTCCCAGGTGTAACTTTCCACCTGTTCACCTTTAAATTTCAAACTAGCAAAACAAGTGATAATGCAAAATGCTGACATTTGGAAAATGGAGCAGATTTACAAAGCTCGAATGGAAAGAACAATTACATATTCTCAACACCCAATCAGACAACAATTAGCTTAAATCTGATTGGTTGTTAAGGGTACAGCACAACAATTATACTCTTTTTCTTGGTTGGACTTATTGTAATGACTAAATATTTATGATAATAGGACCCCTAAATAGGCACATACAGAGAAAATGATTCCATTTATGTATTTGTATTTGAATTTGTTTGTATAATATTTAAAAACCAAGACTACATTTTTAGTCTAGTGGGCCAGCAGAAAGACAAAGCAACCGAGGTAATTGCTTGTTAGAGGCCACTTTGTTGCATATAAATAAGCTAAGAGATTATGTCCCAATGTCTGTGTTCTGCTTTGTATGTAACATCTCCATTAGTTGCAGACTGCAAATTTGACTTTATTTTGTTCATCTGTCACAGATTTTTCAGAGCCGTTCTCACAAATTTTTTTTTTAGCTACACCACAAACAAATAAAGCCCTATGAGCTCTACTTTATAATACTATTCTTTGAATTGTATATTTAATATTGTTTTCTTTCAATTGTTATTCCTTTAGAACCCACTTTGACATCTTGTGAAAATCCAGGGACACCACGCCATGGATTCCAAAATAATACTTATGGATATCAGGTACTATGATTGTTACTTTACCATATGTCACAGAAAGTTTTTAATTGTTACTCAAGCTAATAACACTGCCCCCTAGGTAGTTGACCTTTCATAAGAATGTGGTTTGGTTAACACTGAAATGCTGGCAACATTCACAATCACTAACCGGGACCCCTGTCTAATCGAAACTTGTAATGTCGACATTACCTTAACCCTAAACCTAATTCCTAATTTACTCCTAACTCTATTCCTAATCCCAACCCTAATTCTAACCCTAACCACTAACCGAATAATATGATGTCGACATCATTTTCACCATTACAATAATCCTGTCCGTAACCTTAACCCTAAACCTGATTCCTAACCCTAAACCTAATTCCTAACCCTGGGCCGTATTCAGAGATCCGTTTTAGCGGCGACTTCTTGTGCGTATTTTTATGTACGTTTTAACTGCGCATGCATAGTAATTTTTTGTACGCAGTTAACGTAGACTTTCCGCACAGATGTTCATTACGGATGGACGGAAATGCATTGCGAGCGGACTTGGCAAGCGGGAGTAGGTAGATACGCACGGAAGTTGATTGGAAATATACGCACCTAGGAATTTACATAGAAAAGAGTGGGGGGAGACATTTAAATGAAGGGAAGTGGATTATAAATATACGCACGGACTGAGGACACATATACGCTCCTATGTGGCAGCAGAAAGTTAATGCCAGTCTATGGTGGCGGAAGTCTCTGACATGAAGGATTACCAAAGGGAAGTGACTGGGGTTTTGGTGGGTGTAACTTGCTTCGTAGATGCGTATATTTGCGCTCCGATCGCAGCACGGAAGTCTGAACACGGCCCCCTATCCCTAATCTCTAACCCTTCTTTGAACCTTAATTTCTTAACCTAACCACTAACCTGGTTACCATAGCAAAGTGCAGCGCACAGGTACTGTGATCAGTAAACGTCACAGCAGGTACCCCCGAGAAAAGTAAATGTCAGGTTATTGACAAGTATAACTTTTTGCAGTAAAGCCGCAATTAAATATTTTTTTCCTAAGCTCTGGTTTTATAATGATTGTTTAAATTGTGAATCGCAATGCAACATGATGGCACTAAATAATAACCCATTAATAACGGAGGTAAATAAATAATTATGCTGTCTCATGGATAATTTGGCCCAACACTTGCGGATATACAGCTGGGCTGAGATAAAGGTTTCTCTGCCGTGATACTTGTTTCCTGACACGATGGGGAAGCTAGATTGTAGCCCATTAGTAAATAATGCAAACGTTGTGCATTTAACGTTTAGCAGCTGCTGGCTTCCTGCAGAAATCAGACAATGAGGCAGATCCAGAACTACGTGTGCCGTACGTTTATTCGCGGAGCAAATTTTCGTGCACATAAGTTGGCTACACTCCCCTCGGCACACCCCTTGCACGGACGTATTATGTCAAGATACGCTTCCCACAACCTACAATTTTGTCCAGATACGCTTCCCAAACCCTACCTTAACTTTTTCCAACGTAACCGCTGTCATACGCACACGTACGTATGGGCTGAGCGAATTTACGCAGCTAAGCACGCCCATACTGTACACTTAAATACCACCCCCTGCCTACTTCACGTATTTCAGACGTATTTTGGAGTAACGTAAATTTGGCACGCCCACACGTAAGTATTTACGTGACACATACGTGAATGGCCCATACGTTCACAATTACACTACGTGAATGTGCGTATTTTCTATGGTGCGCATGCGCAGTTCGTTCTAAACTGTGATTTTACGTCTCCACCATGCGTAAATTCGCTTCGAATCGTTGTTCTGGATCAGGCCCATTGAGTCTAAAATTACCCACACACTCTTCTTTGGACATGAAATGGGTGACATCAGCTCTATTGTCTGATGTTTGCAGGAAGCCCGTAATTGCTAATTGTTAAGTGAACAAATTATTTCTGAAGCCCTATTCAACTTTCTCCAACAGGTGGTTGATTGCACTGAAATCATAATTCTGGAGGTGGCCCTTGATGGTTATTTTAATTATTATTTTTTTTATAATCTGTCCATTAGGTTGGACGGGTTGTCCAGTTTTCCTGCAAAAAAGGTTATCTCCTGCATGGTTCCACTAGCCGAACATGTCTTCCTGACCTGACCTGGAGTGGTACCCCAACTGAGTGCATTCGTAAGTCATTATTATTTGACAAGTAGAGACTTTATTTCCTTGTTGTTGTTTTTTTAATCTCTAAGACTAGTATTGTACAATCAATACTAAATAAAATTCAAATATTTTATGTGTGTCCCTTCTAATGAGAATTTACAACCTGCTTAGTTATGTTGTGCATTGTTATGACCTTCTTCAATTCTCTAAGACTATGTCCGTCTTTATTTGCGGACAGATGTACTGCACGTTGGTCCAGATTCACAGTTACATAGTTTTCGTCTTACGTACGTTGTTTTATTGAATCTAAAGACCGCGCTTACGCAAGCTACGTACAGAAATGGTACGTAGATAGTGTAAATAAGCTACTATGCATGTGTAGTAGCACAATTCTTAAAAAAATGTACGTAAAATGAAAACTACGTAACTGTGAATCCGGACTATTATGTGTAAATACGAAGCACAATTACTTGACTTGACTGTCCAACACGGTTCCTATTTCATCCATAAATGATAGTAATGAGTTTTTTTGCTCTGTCAGTAACCAGTTGTTTGTTTTACAGCACACAGCTGCAAGCAGCCAGAATCTCCATTACATTCAAATGTACTTGGAATAGATCTTCCCTCACTTGGTTATACATTAATTTACACTTGCCAGCCAGGATATCTTCTCTCGGGAGGGACGGAGCACAGAATTTGCCAGCCAGATAACACATGGAGCGGAAAAGTTCCGGTTTGTACAGGTAACGTAATTTAACTTGAATATAAGGACAATATATAAGATGTCCATAAAATGGGAATTATTAGCATGAAGGGCCGTATTCACAGAACCATTTTTTTAAAAGTACGCAATTATACGCACGAACGTAGCAACGCAACACCCACCAACACCCATGTCGCTCCCCTCTCACGGCCGTGCAATCGTAGACTTACACCTCCATAGACCGCTTCTAACTTTACGTGTGTACTTACGTGTGTATATGTATGCCGTACGTGCGATTCTATGTAACCGCGCCCTCAAAGCCTCATTTAAATGCCTCCCTCCACCCTCTTTCACGTAACTTTTCAGGTACGTATTTCAACCCCGCCCCTCGTACGTATTTCTACGCCTCCCACCGTACGTATGTCCCCAAGTGCGATTCACATGTCCGTGCCTAAAGTATTTACGTGCGTATATTCTGCGTTGCTTACGTAAATAAAGTTACTACATATGCGCAGTTAAAACGTACCTAAAAGTATGCACGCAACTCCACGTGAAAACGGATCTCTGAATACGGCCTGAAAGTGGCATAGGGGATTCTTGATTTTTTTTTTCTCTTCAAATGTACTTCATGTTTAAAGACTAAGGGCCAGGGGGCCAGATTTACTAGGCTACAGGTTTGCAACCAATCAGATTCTAGCTCTCACTTTCCTATTACCTACTAGAAGATGTCAGCTAGAATCTGATTGGTTGCTATGGGCAACATCTCTACTTTTCCAAACCAGCAGCTTAGTACATCTGTTCCCAGGTGTACTAAGCCGTAGCTGTAAACAGTAATATTTGATGAATTTAATTTTCTATTTATACCTTTTTTTTTTGTTGTTTTTTTTTGTCAACTAACAAACAATCCCAAGAAGCATAAGAAAAATTTAAATGATAAATAACAGAAAAATAACAGAAAAATGATCCCACCATTGAGAACGTGACTTCATTCTGTTTGACTATTACCATTTGACCTTACACAAAAGCTTGCTTTGGCGTATAGATCCAGAGCCACACATTGGCTTTGTTACATGCCACCACTAGCATAGCAGCATGTAAGTTATTACCTTGGTGTGCTGTCCTGTCCCAGTGCCTCTGTGGAAATCCTGGAGACCATTAAACCATTCACAGCCTGAACATGTCTGACACCTGCAGCTGTTGCTTGGTGTGCACCGCCCTTCTCCCTCTGTCTTATATGGCCTCCTGGCTGCTGTGATTGCTGTCAGGACTCCAGTCAATCATTTCACCTGCTTTGGACTGCTGGACAATCAATAGCCAGCAGTCTCGTTATAAGCTCCAGCAGTGCTATTCCTCACTGCTGGTCCAGCTCTGCTATTGTTTTCTGCCTTGTGCATTTTTCTTGTGATCTCTGAGTGCCCCTTCTCCAGTTAACCCTTGCCTCTCTTTTTGTGTTTTCCAGTCTCATTACCCACTGTGTGGTATCCCTATAGTGTGGCCTCTGTGTGTGTGTGTGTGTGTGTCTGCGCCCTAGATCATCTTATCTGTCTCTCTGTGTTGTTTGTCAGAGCTGGTCCCTTCTAGCTCTCTTTCTTGCTCCTGCTTTCAGTTTTCCCCCGCCTTCTCTCTCCAGCTTCCTCCTGCCTTTGCTTCCATTTTTTCTCCAGGTGTCGCATCCAGGATCCGCGACCTGCTTTTGTGTCCTACAGCCCAGCCTATCCCCACCATCAGGGGCTCTAGTGAAAACCAGGCCCTAGTTAGACTCCGTGCCATGGTTGAGGCACCCAATCTCTGTAACAGGCTTTCTCAGCCTATACACATCCATTTGCTTGTTTTAAAAGCCTGCTTACGTTCAGTACAACGCAGTTTATCCAGAGTTGCTACTGGCAGATAGTTTGTTAGATGGGGTCTGCGCATTTTCTTACCTTGTGTGCGCTTCTTCTGCACAAAACTCTGGATCAGGTCCATAATTTGATTGGCTGCTAAGGGCAACATCTGCTGTTTTCCTCTTAAGGTGCTCAATTAAATATTCCCAATGGTTCAACCTAGAGCTGAATACATATTTATAATTTATTATACAATATGTTGTATTGTATTAAAAAAAACACATTTCTCTACTTTTTTTTTTTGTAAAGTTTCCCTAGTGGAATACTGATTACATTACTGAGTTGCTCTTGGTTTCTCCTCTGTAATTTCCACACGTCTGTTGACCTTCCAACATGACCCATTCCATTAGGTATAAAATACTCTGCTCCTGCACTTTCACATGTCAGTTTCCATGGTGACCACAAGGGTTGAAAAGAAAAATGCTTTCCAAACATCAAGTTAATTCATTAACACCAGCTGAGTGTGACTGTTGGAAGCCCAGGAACTGAGTATTTTGTATCTGATGGAAGGGGTCATGCTGAGGGTCTGCAATAATGACAGTATTGAAGAGCAGAGATAAAGTGTTATTGGAGAGGCACAAATACACCCCAATGCCCAGCCGTGTCTGAGGAGTGTAGAGAATAACAGACAAGACTGAACAGAATTATATCTTGTCACATGAAACCACCTTCACCATTGGCTTAAAAAAATATACAGCTAAGTAACTTTGTGATGGTCATGTGATTCCACAGTAAACTATTTTAGCGAGTACCTAATAACTTACCATGAATTCACATTTTACAGCTTATCTCTTCTTTAGATTGTGTACTTGCCTGAACTTGGATGTATGACTCCAAATTTTAATAATTACAATTACATTTCCAATTTTAATTATAATCTGTCATTGTATTCCAAGACCCTCTAGCTTGTATCTCGTAGATTTTCCATAATTACAAATACAGTAGTTAAAGAATAATTTAATTGACAACTCTGCATGGGAAATGTTGAGATGGCTGTGCAGTACTGGGACACTAGAGAGAACTGATAGTTTAATGCACTACCCTGAAGGCATGCAAATGTTCCAAGATGATGATCATTATCTTTTCTTTCTTATATCAAACTGTAAGAGGTCCATGGCACCGGATAGGGCTTGAAAACAATATAATACATTAAAAAAAAGAATACAATAAACAATAAAGACTTGCTGGAAAATATTAAAGACAAAGGACCTGCTTCACACCTGAGAAACTTCTGCTTCTTAGGTGTGGATATTTCAGAAATGACGTACTATGTATTCGTAGTAGGTAATTTATGCAATCTACATACCAGTTAGGTACGTAGATTGCCTCTGTGCGGTCTTTAAAGAAAGAGGCGGCCTTAAGCCACCTCGGGGAGTGTTGAGATAGAAGTGGGAGAGATTTAGATTAGCCAGGGAGGGTGGGGGGAGGTGAAGAGAGCATATCTCCGTAAATAGTTTCCTTCTTTAAAAGGAATGACGCATGGTTAGCTAAGGTAGCTCTATGGCACTTTTAAGCCTAAAACCTTGGTTAAAACCTTTTAACCAAGACTAGTAAAAACCCAGCCTAGGGTGGCAGCAAATATTTCCATGTTCATCCATCAAGGTGTCTGAACAAGGCTTCACTCTTCTTCTCAATGCAAGAGCCAAACACAACAAATTATGCTCAGTTTTTATAGTCAGGTGATCGATCCAATTAGAAAACTACCCATCTATCTCTCACATCATATAGTGATGTCAAGCTGTTTGTGATGAACCAATCTTATGAAGGCTTCAAAGCACACTCAACACCCTACTGGTAAATCCACAATATTATATTCCAAAGAATCTTCTGGTTTTATGGTTCTTGTTCTTCTACAGAGAAATATGCAATAAAACAATAATTTGCAAATACCAAAACCTCTTCTACTGAAAAAAAGTATACTGTACCTGAAATTTCCTTTCAATAAATGTACACTATTGTGACATATAAAGATATCGCTGAACAGTAATTTTTTTTTGTATATTTTGCAGCGGGTTCAAAACCATTTGAGAATAAAACCAAACCTGTTATGGGAACACCAAGTCCAAAATTAAGTGGTAAGTAAAGATAATTATTAGTATTATAAATATTTAGCAATACATTTTTTTTGAAAATTTGGTACATGTTTTTTGTTGAGGTAGTGCTCTTGCCAACTCTGACTTCCCCATAAACATATAGGGTCATATTCAGAGAACCCTTTTTGCGGGGAGTTCTGTGCGTATTTTTAGGATCGGATGAACTGCGCATGCGTAGTAACAAAATGTATGCTATCTACGTTGATTTTACGCACGGAAGTCCATTAGCCACGGACTTGTGACTCGCACTGTGTATGGAGGTGCGTGGTTGTAATCCGCCCGGTGAAGGATACGTTAAAGTGGGTGGGGGGAGGCATTAAAATTTGAGGGCGCGTTTAATTAGATACGCACGTACATAAGTATTATACGTGCGTAAAATACAACTAAAAGATCAGAGGTCTCGAGGGACTCGTAAGTCTCTAGCAACCTGTCCGTGTGAGGGAAGTGTCATGGGTGTTGCCTTGCAACGTCAGTGCGTATAATTGCGAACTTTTCACTGACGGATCTCTGAATAGGGCCCATATTCTATATTCTTTTTTAATAGCGCTGATCAGTAACTTTTATTGATATATTCTACGTAGTAATGATAAGTATATATCGTACTATATACAACCTTTCTTTTCCCTTCCCTCTAAAACAGACTTTATTCAATTTAAGGGATTCTCACCAAGATACCAACAAGTCATTGCCATTCCAACTCGCTAACGATTCACTAAATCATGTGCAAAGCTGTGAATTTAGCACACCGTGAAATGTGAAAACGATTTTCCCACAAGAGATCAGGTTAATTAGTCACAAAATGGGCTAATTGATTTGCTCATCTCTGTAATTACTGGTTTAAATGTAAAAATAATGAAGCTCTTGTAATGCAAAGAATTATAGCAAACACGTATTTAGGTTTGGTTAAAAAAAATTGCATTTATGCAAAGCAACGATTGGAATTTTGTACATATATCACTGGTTCCTAAAATCTGAATCAGATCCCTGAACAATAATTGCGTACAGACCGGTCGAAAAATATCAATGGAATTAAGAAACCTGCTCTGCAAGCCCTTCCCATTGTAGCAACGACCTTCTGAATGTCAGAGCCTACTTTTAAAGGAAGTCTGTATTCGTAGGCAGAGAGCGGTTGCAGTCTCCGGTCCGATGGCCCACTTTGCGAAATAGAGACAGCCGAAAGTTACTTTTCAGCTGTCTCTATTTTGAATAGGGGGCCATTTTAGAATTTTTTTTTTATGAATGGGTGAGTGTGCCGATTAGCATACTCACCCATTCATTTTAGCAGACCCGCTGGATGACAGCTACGGAGAGATGAGTAACCTCTCAAGGAGGATTTTAGTATTAGGGGGTTTAGGGTTAGGCGCTTAGGAAGGGAGTGTTAGGGTTAGGACCATAGAAGGGGAGGGTTAGGGTCAGGCTGCGAGGAGGGGGTACTTAGGGTTAGGATATAGAGAAGGGAGGGTTAGGGTCAGACTGCGGGGAAGGGAGGGCTAGGGTCAGGCTGCGGGGAAGGGCGGGTTAGGGTCAGGCTCCGGGGAAGGGAGGCAGTGGCGTATCTACCATGGGTGCAGGGTGTGCAGTGCACACGGGCCCCTGCAGACAAGGGGGCCACCCGTGGCACTCACCCTGCACCCAATGGAGGATCCCAGTACCACCTATATCTGTACAAACGGTGACGGCGTCTACC
>WWET01002423.1:220114-231960 GCA_011038615.1 Limnodynastes dumerilii
ACCGTTTTATTTGTTTTGTTTCTAAATCTTTGTCTTTTTTTTTGTTTTTACTCAAATGCTTTGGTTTTTTATTTGGTTCCAGAACCCTTAACTCCCAAAAATTGAAAAAGTGCTAAAATTGTGTCAATAGGATGTCTATTAATATATAATGATAACCTAAAATGGCAGCTTAGGTTGTTTTATATAGAATCCAAAACCCAAGATTCAGATAAAAATTCAAAGATACAACTAAGGTGTTTTGCCTCTATTTGCAATCTGAGTTTGGTGGGAGGAATAAAGTTCCACCTCGATTCACCTCATAACCTCTAAATTCGGATCTGGGGGATTTCACGCAATTCGAACCATCCAGGTGGAACTTATGGGTTGTTTGGTTATATGTGGACAATTTACTAAGATGCTGGAAAGGAAAAGTGGAGATGATGGCCATAGCAACCAATCAGATTCTTGCTCTCACTTTTCTATTACATACTATAAATTGTAGGATAGAATCTGATTGTTGCTTTAGGCAATATCTCCACTTTTCCTTTCCCACAGCTTAGTAAATGCCTCTGGAGTTAAAGAAACACCATACAATTCAGTTAATTCATTAAAACCAGGTAAGTGACAGTTGGGAAGTGGAGTATTTTGTACCTGGTGAAATGGGTCATGTTGCAGGGTCTTTTATTATCGTGGTCACTGGACCTCCTTAGTGTATATTTATTTTCTACAGAAAAATGCCACTCCATTTAGAACATTCCCAGTGAACTGAAATCAAGAAGTGGCAAAGACTTCATTAACTACTTCCAACTCACTGTTATTTTACACCATGTTTGTCTGGCTAGGAACCCCATAGAATTAACAACAATGGGCCAGATCCAGAACTACGCATTTCCGCAAATTTACGTGTGGCAGACACGTAAATTCACAGATTTGAACGCACTGCGCATGCGCACCACAGAAAATACCGTTAGCGGACGTATTCTGCTACGTTAGGAAAAGTTAAGGTAGGGTTTGGGTCGCGTAATTTGTGAAAATACGTCCGTGCAAGGGGTGTGCCGTGGGGAGTGTATTGACCTTACGTGTACGAAAATACGCACCGCTAAAATACGTACGCACACACGTAGTTCTGGATCTACCCCAATGTTTATAATATTGAGAATGAATGAATTGTAAACATCCGTCTTCTTAGATGAATCTTACATTTTTCTTGTTTTGTGTTCACAGGAATGAACATGTCAGAGGATAATTCTTCAAATCAGTCGCTTGGAACTAACAGCAGTTCTGTTGCCATTGCTATCCTGGTGCCTTTCTTTGCTCTAATATTTGCAGGTTTTGGTTTTTATCTATATAAACAAAGGTGAGATTCATTTATATCAAAGATTTTCAATGTGGGAACGTCAAATGTTGTATTTCTGGAACATTAATGAAAGCACAATATTAAAAGATAGAGATGACGGACATGATTTACAGTTAAGAAGGAGATAAGTTTGCAATTATATGGAACTAAGTTGCAAGGCAGTTCCCTTGACACGCCCTCATTTTTTATGTTCTTAACTGACTTAAGAAGGCCATAGGCTTCCTTATCTTTCTGTGCATATGTTTGTTCTTAAGTTGCTAAAGTACACACGCCATTCCCGTCACATTTTAATGCCTCCCCCACCCACTTTTCTTAACTTCCTTTTTAACTTGGCCCTTCTTACTTATCTTATTAAGAGCGAAGTTGAGAATCGCTCTTAATGGATCTCCGTTTTTAAATCCTATGTTTATTGCATAAATAAGGGTACTACACATGCGCACTTTGGGGCTGATTCAGAGATACGATTTTCACGCAACTTAGGAGCGTATATTTAGGATCTTAGAAAATGTGCATAAGCACGCAAATAGCAGCACCTGTGAATCTGGTCCAGTGCCCTTAGCAATCAATGTGTTGTGGCTCCAACTTAACCCCCTTCATTCAAATATTTACCAGTGAGTTTTTAAACTTCCTTGGAAATACAAGTTTGTCTGAGAGTACGCAGAACAGCCAAACTTGCTTGTGTCTGGGAAAGGATCATCTTGCTCATAAAGGCTTTGATCTAGATTAATGCAAAATGGGCAATTTCCAATCCCAAGCACGATAATGGGAGGATGAACAGTGTTGTGGCCATTCCATTTTTCACATCCTGATGAAGTATAGAGGATGATACCTTCAAATTAGGGTTCATGCTTCCCTGCACACCTAGGCCAGTCAGCATCAGGTTTTCCTGAGAGGTTTAAGCCAGCAAATAAAAAAACCTTTCCCTAGCTAGAGATGTTGCTTGGTAATGGTCAGTTATAATATAATATGAATTTTTTTGTTATGGAACTACAGGTGCCAGCAGACAATGGACATTAAGCATGTGTTTTGGACCCAGCATTACGTCACCGCTGCAGTCGGAAATCTGTCCGCGGCAGCAGCAGTTGTGCGAACCTAAAGCTGAGCACACACTGGGGCTTTTTCGAAAGATAATCTTTCCAATCACTTAATCAAAAGACCGTTTCAGCAGATATCTCACCAGTGTGTCCACTCCAAAGATCTTTTGAAACGATCTGTGATATTTTGATTTGATCTTTTGGAGCTCCTAATATGCCAGATTAACCATGGAAAGATCTCTTGCAGTGTACTGTGTCTATTAGGAGATCTTTGGAATGTACACACTGGTGAGAAATCTGGTGAAAAGGTCTTTTGATCATGTGATTGGAAAGATTATCTGCTGAAAAGCCCCAGTGTGTGCCCTGTACATTTTCTGCATGCAGGGTGTGAAAGGACGCCCACATTTCTTAAATTTTATCTGGTGATTATCTAATAGCTAACTAGCCTTGAGGTCCATTACATGTTGGCACATTTTAGTTCAACAATGTAAAGTCTGAAAAAAACAAAGGAAAACAGTTTTCAGTAAAAACAGCTTGATAAAACACTTCCCAAAATGTTAAATTTCCCCAGATTATTACTCACTCATTCGCAGGGTTGCCGACTTTTGACAGCTTCCCTCTGGGAGATCCCAGAGGAAAGCTAGAAATGCTGACGGGGGCGGGGCATAATGATGCGATTTTGGCAAATCGTGTCATTAAGCCCTGCCCCCTGACTCATACTTACCCGGTTTTTAGCAGAAATAGTGATCGGGACGAGGCTTGATGGCGCAAATTGCGTCATCAAGTCGCTCCCTGGCCCTATACTAGCGTTGCTAGGCAGGGGGGCAGGACTTGAGGCCGTGGTTTCTATGATACCACGGGCCTCAAGGCTCTTGTGGGAGATTTGCCGGCTCTCCCGGGATACCAGCCCGAATTTCGAGAGTCTCCTGGACATTCCGGGAGAGTCGGCAACCCTGCTCATTCGAGAGGTTACCTAAAGTCTTCAGGCCATATTCACACTTAAGAAGCTTCTGCTTCTTAGGTGCTTATTTTTACAAAATGACCTACTACACATGTGTGAATGCATCTTCATCATCTGATGTTATAACAGAAGTCAGGCAGGTGAAAATTAACTTCTCTGAAGCAGATTCAATAGCAATATTTTTGTTTTTTTTTGTTTTTTGGTTCAGTCGCAGTTTCTTTCATGCGACACGCTGTACTAAGCGCCCTCATCAGTCGTTTGGTCAAGTGTGCCGCAGCCGTATGCCTGGGTTACGTCTATAACCACCACTGGTGTTACACGCTGTTCCTAGGCCTGTGGGATCCAAGCCTGTGTCTATCTTATGTGTCACTATTTAAATCACTGGTCTGACAATGTGGCATTTCTGTCAAAATAAAATAACACATTCTCCCCTTTCCCTTGCATTCCTCCATTGTAAATGACTGCTAGACATTCTAGAAATACAGTTTAAATAACCTCACAGGACGGGTTAGTCAGCCCTGTCTCCCAGTGGATGTCCTCTTCCTTACAAACACAGAGCTTACTGCTATAAATCAATTTGTTTTGAGCTTGTACACGACAGTCGCTGTGAAGTGCAAAACTGTAAACGTGCCTACATTTCATTATGAAAGCAGCACTGTCTAAACTGACTGTATTACGCTACAGCTAACATTGGCCCTTATATACAACAGTGGAAGAGAGCACAGTTAGAACCTGACTCAGAGAGGATCATACTATACACTAGTTACCATGGTGCAATATTTCTCATGATGAAAGTGTAGAAAGCTGGACACACAAAGCAAGCAAGTTTGTTAGGTATATGCAATCACGTCTGGAGCCCAGTCTGCACACCTTCCAACATTTCAAAGGACACTGCACTCAAGCTCTGTCCTGACTCTGCCCAAACCCGGTTACCATGCCACACAAGCTCCGCCCCTATAGCAGGGATGCTGAATTTCCTGGAATATCCGTGAGGCTACCGAAATTTGGCCGGTTCTCCCGGTATCCCAGGAGAGCCTGCAAATCTCTTGCAGAGGGCTTGAGGCCAGGGTTATGTGAAAATCACGGCCTCAAGCCCTGCCCCCCTGGCTGGCAACACCAGTATCCTAGTGTTATTAGGGGCAGGGAGGGACTTGATGATGCAATTTGCATAATCACGCCTCGCCCCCATGCATAGTAAACCTAAAAACTTAATAGTTGAGGGACGGGGCATAAATTGCGTTATTAAGCCCCGCCCCCTTGCAGAAATCCATGGCTTCCCTCTGGAAGGAAGCTCTAAAAAGTGGGCAACCCTGGGCTTAATAATGTGATTTGCATAAATTGTGTTATTAAGCACCGCCCCCTGCATGCATCTATGGATCTCCCGGAGGGAAGCTATTAAAAGTTGGCAACTCTGCTTTATAGGGACAAATTTTAAGGGGGAAGGAACAGTGGGACAGTCACCTGAATTCAAGACTGTCCTGCTGCAAAGAGTGACATTTGGGAAGTATGAATTTGGGGTTCCCCACAGTCACTGGTTCTGCTGCTAGGCCCTACTACAAAATTCAGCCAGACTCTGAAATGGTCTATGAAACAGCAGGCCACGGATGTGAGATGCAGTAGAAAAGGTCTCACCCACACCAGGACTCCATCACTGATCTAAGCATGAGACATTATGATGCTGCCCTTGACTCAGAATAGCCCAAAAGAGATAATTGTCCCTGTTTTAGGTGCATCTCAACTACCTAATCTCTGGTGTAACAGCTTATAAAGAAATTAAGATCAATGATGACAAATCTCTCCATCTCCACCCTAAATGCTTCAGGGCCTGGCATTCTCTCTTTGCAAGTGCCTGCTTTCAAATGCTAATAGCTCATGGCTCGGAATCAGGCACTTGGTCAGTATGGATCGGATCTAGAATTATTAAAAAGGGGCATTTTTTATCACTAGGAGGGGAAGGGAGAATGGGCAACGGGGTGGCATAGCCTCTTTAGTAGGGAAGGCTGGATCTGGCCCTGTATCATTATTAATTGTCATTTTATTTATTGTATTGTATTAAGATGTATTTTAAGGTAATTGGACAGTTAGTGAGTTAGTAAAAATTAATCATATGTTTACTTTTGATACAAAAAGTAATTGTAAGAAAATTTTCATTCTTTAGTTACTACGAGCCTTATCCATACTTAATAGTGAAATCTGTACGGTTGCCTCCATACACAGGAGAACAAGACACACCTCCTGTACTTCTATGTATGGCGTTAAAAATCCTACATCAGAACCCTGCGGAATACTGCTAAGCCCTTATTGTACAATTTTAATAGCTATTCCCTCCCACCATGCCTACCTCATACACATGGGCCCAGATCCAGACCTACGCACGCTAGCCGCTGACATAGAATCGCCCATTATTATTTACTGCACATGCGCACGGCAGATGTTACACCACATAGCTCTGAACGTACGTACCATCACCGTAACTACAAATGAAGGGGCGGGTTCATTCATACGACACCCGTAGTTACGTTTTGGTAGGCGCAGGGAGGCATTTAAATCGTACAGTGTGGGTCGGGTTAGGCAGTTACATACGTGAATCCGTTACGTACGTGAATCCATTACATACGTCAGTAGTTACGCTTTGAAAAGTTAAGGTAGGGTTTGGGAAGCGTAAAACGGCCAAACTGCGAGGGGAGTGCATAGAAAATACGCTATCGTAAATACATTACACGATGAAACGTAACAAGCACTTAGGTCTGGATCTACCCCATGTTAGTAAACCTGCCTTCCATGTGGATAATGAACTCCGTATCTCAGAAACAGGGGGCAGTGTTCCCTACTGAGTTTCTTTGTGCTGCATGCGCAGTATATAATTACAGGTTATTTCTGTAGCTGATGTATGGAAATTGCCTGACATTATTAAGTCAGGATTTGGCCCTTATATCCAGAAATGAAGAATGGTAATGAAAATAATTCCAAAAATAAAAATTATCTGGATAAAAAAAAAACAATATTATGTAATGAGAAATAAAAAAAGGTGTTTTCTTTAAAAATATATATTTTTTTTACTTTTTTAAACAGTATAATTATGGTCCTAACATACGACCTCGTGATTATTGTGCTTTCAACACATCTGTTTAATGCTATCAAAAGGAACTGTTCTTGACTTTTTTTTTGCTTTATTTTTCAGGACTGCGCCCAAAACACAATACACAGGATGCTCTGTACATGAAAATAACAACGGACAAGCAGCGTTCGAGAACCCAATGTACGACACCAACGCAAAATCCGTAGAGGGAAAAGCAGTTCGATTTGACCCAAATTTGAACACTGTTTGCACAATGGTATAATGCTGGAAGACTTTTGTTACAAAAATTTGGATAATAGAGACAAAGAGCTGGGCATTTGGTCCAGCGCTACTATTAAAGCACATTTCTAAGAAGACACTGGGTGGCATTTACCTGAGGAGTTACAAGAAGAAGGATCCATACGGAATAAAACTGAAACGACTCTTCATGTGCAACGTGGGAAGATTTCCAGCATAATCACTGCACTCTATGAGTGCTTAATTACAATTTATTTTCTTTTTTTTGAAAAAGGAGATTTAATCTAAACTCGAAAACTTATTTGCATATATTGGAGGAGCATCCACTATCAGTATTTACTGTGCTTTATAAACTATAATAGAAGGTCTGAAACAAAATAAAACAAAACAAACAACGATATATGGTAGAAAATTGCTATAATTACTGGAGAAAATAAGAAATACCGGCATTAGGTATATTTGCATTTTTTTGTGCTTTGGAACAACGAAGCCCCTGTTGATATGAGTGTTCCATTTTGCGTCAGTTGTTTTTTAAAACCTATACAATACAGAACAAGTGGTGTTTATTTTCTAGTAACATACACTTAAACCCATTGGGATTGAGAGGAATGGGGATATGTTTTATAAATACATTTGTAGCAAATCACTAATTAATCATGGGGTGCTATTCTGTTCCTTCACCCGTAGGAAGGTCCATGCTTCCCCCTACGGCCCCTAGACTCATTTGCAATTTGTTTACTATATAATGTGACTCACCGTTAGTGAGCCTTGTTCATAAAATAATGTTAACTGAAATATCCCATGCTGTGCATGTTATGGTTAACAATATATATCTAGAGAACATATTTTACAATGTCCAGAAATTAATAATAAATATCTCAGTTAAATGATATTGAATATCCTTATAAACGTCTTAAATAATACTATTTCCTGTGCTGAATTTCCCATTTCCTGTCGGCGGTGGCGCCATGATCTCAACATTTTTTGGGGGGTCCTCGGCGGACAGGAAACCAGGGCAGGTTGGAGGTGTGGTCAATTTTGTCCCGATTTTTATTTCTTATTCTGGAATGTTGGGAGAATTACACTATTCTGAAAAAGTAGCTGTAATAGAGAAATTGTTTAATAAATTGCTTTGATCAGTCAGCTGTTGTAGTCAGAAATGTCACTCTACATTTATTTTATTTATCTCTTTTATTTATTTGTATTTGTATTTTTTGTTCCTTTTTATTGTTTTTATGTGTTTGTGGCTTCTAGCAGTGTATGGAGTCTGCATTTAATATCAGCAGTCATATATTTTCTTTTTAATCATTATTTTAAACCAAAGAGATTAACAATATGGAGGATATTCAGCATTGCTTTAGGTTACTGCACGCACTGTACCATTATTAAGTATATTGCAGCATGGTCGGAAATAAGATTTTGGTTGCATTGCAGTTAATGTTACTTACCTCATAATTGCATTGATGAAATGATGAGGTCAATCCACAGAGAATTTACAGAAATATACAGTTCCAAATGCATGGCTTGTCTTCATAAGCTGACTTTAGTTGCTTTAATAGGCATTTAAGACTAAAATACAGAAAAGGTAACTGCTGTACATATATGCATAATTATTAATTAAAAGAACAGGTATTCCATATTTAGAAACAGTTGCATGTATTCAAGGGTGTCAGAACGATTGGGTGTGTCCCTGCTTCTACACCTTTGAGCAGGTTTAAAATGGTTCAGTGAAGGTTCTGGGGAAAGTACTGTTTATGGCATAACCATGTGACCTGGAAACATTACTGTGTGGCATAATCATATGGCCTAGGGACATTATTATGTAGCTTATTCCTGTGCTTTGGAGACATTATTGTGTGGCATAATCATGTGACCTGGGGTCATTACTGTGTGGCATAATCATGTGACCTGTGGCCACTACTGTGTGGCATAATCATGTGACCTGTGGCCACTACTGTGTGGCATGATCATGTGACCTGCAGACATAACTGTGTAGTGTAATCATGTGACCATGTGTTATAATCATGAAAACTGAAAGCCACATTTCCCTAAGACACACCCAGACTAATCGACAGACTATAGTCCAGAATTACTAAGCTGTGGGTTTTGAAAGAGTGGAGAGTTTGCCCATAGCAACCAATCAGTTTCTAGCTGTCTAGAATGCAATAGTTTAAATAAGAACTACAATCTGATTGGTTGCTATGGGCAAACTCTCTACTCTTTCTAACTCTTCATTTTAGTCAGCAGTGATCCAGGCAGACATTTGGAGAACATACAATCCCCACACAGATAAGGTCTTGTCTGGGAATCAAAACTCGTCTACTCAATGTTATCCTCAGTTTTAAAAAAAATAGTAATTATAGCAAATTCTCACCAAAGAGTAAGGTTCATTCTTTTAGATGAAAAAATACAAACTTAACATTTATTGTGTCATCTTATTTTCCTTCATAAATGAATTACTTACGATACTGTAACAATGCATAGAATGAGTAGCATTTCATGGCTTAGGAGATTATTCTAATTTAAATACCACTACCCACCAGGCCAGTTTTTATGACATCCCTTTTGTATGTTCAGAGATTTATTTTAAATTTGTTAAAGAGCTCAACATTCTCTCCAGGAGGAAGCCCAATCACCAAACAAAATCCTTTTCTGGAATGTACACTGTGCTGTGTCCCAATGCCCTTCAGCATAGCCAGGCCTACTCTGAAAAATACACTCTCTTTACACTCAATCACTGCACTAATCTGTTACCGCAAATCAGGGTCTGATGCAGAGAGAGAGAGAGGGCTGGATCCAGACTTATGAAGGAGATTGAAATTAAGGACCTGATTCACACTTAAGAATCTTCTTCAAATAAGAACTTAAAGTCACACCTGGGCTAAACCATGTTGATTGCAGGGGAGTCAAATTTCATCTGTTGCAAACAGCACTAGTGTTGAGAGGTGATATTTCCCAGCCCAAGTCTAAATAACAGTGTAATAGTAAAGCTGGTCATTATCTGTGTGCAGTAAGCAATTCAAAGATATATCCCTGCATGCAAACAATACAATTAACTTGACTCCCCCTGCAATCAACATGGTTTTGCCCAGGAGTAACTCTCCTCTCTTAATTTTAAGCGCCTTCTTATGTCTGGATCTAGCCCAGAGAGAGTAATTAATATGGTAACCACCATAGTGTATGTTCTGTTATATAATACTGCATATATTTGCAATTGTGTGAATGCAGCTCTAAAAGAATCAGAGCAAAGCAGAGTGAGTCCAGGTTTCTGTATTACAAATACTCCTTTACATTCCATGGTACTTCTTTCACGACACAGAGAGTAAACTTAATTTTAGACTGTTAAATAAAACATTAAAATCTGTTTACTCGCCTTTGAGTTGTAATTTGGACTCCAGCTGAGCATGTTCAATGATCAGGATTGACCACAGGGCAATTGGGGCAGTTACCCTGGGGCCCCCACAAGTATCCAGTCTTTAATGCTCTTGGAGTATGAATGTCTGTACTCTTAAGCACATATCATGACTGCGGCTATAATAGTGACTTATGAGGAAGATGTCAATTACTGACATCCATCCTCCTAGACAGCTGCAGGAGCACTGAACACTGGATGGTGTAAGCTGTTATAAAATGGAAGGCCCCAACAGTGTACTTGCCCAGGGGCCCCCACAAACCTTAATCTGGCCCTGGAGCTATCACTCATTCTTAAACACTGTGGGCTGTATTCACAGATCCTTTTCACATGGATCTGTGTATTTTTAGGTACGAATTAACTGTGCATGCGTAGTAATTTTATATACGTAAGTTACGTAGAATATACGCACGTAGGTACGGACATGTGAATCGCACTTGGGGTCATACTGTACGTACGGATGGGCAGGGTAAAACTATGTATTTGAAAATCAACATAAAAGTGGATGGGGGGAGGCATTGAAATGAACGCTTGAAGGCGCGGCTATAAAGAATCGCACATATGGTAGACATATACGCACGTAAGTACACATGTAAAGAACAGAGTGGTCTATGGAGGTGTAAGTCTACGATTGCGCGTCCGGGAGAGGGGAGTGTCGTGGGTGTTGGTGGGTGTTGCCTTGCTATGTGCGTGCGTGTAATTGCATGCTTTTAAAAAACGGATTTGTGAATACGGCCCAGTGAGAGCTTTCAGGGTGAAACCCGTTTTAAACTTTGCCTGGAAGCACCCGCTGTGTGTGATTGGATGTGTGATGAGCTCCCTTGCTCACGCTCAGCTGCAGTCCCAATTATATATAAATGGGGAGTAAACAGACTTTTACTGTCCTCAAAAAGTCCCTATCATTTTTTCTCAGTGGGTGGGTCTGCCATACAAGGAATTTCATGCCATGTATGACTGCCTATCCCTGTATTTGGCAAAAGGTGTATCTGGTCACATCTGTGTAAAGCTCATATAGCATAATGGATTTTCTCTCTTGAATGCAGCTCATGCAGGCTGGTAGAGCTGGGGATTTACCCCTGTTTGTATGTATATCTTTTGAAATTGCAACAGACAAGGGGCAATTATTTTCTGATGAATGCTTCTGATGAAAAATATATGTCTCTATTGGGCAGCTTTGTCATGATTGTGCTGAGGCTGGTTGGCATAGCCATTTACTACTATTCTGGGTAACATGTAATGAATGAATTTCCTGCGTACCTACCACTGGTGTACATAGCAATTGTATGCAGTAAAAGTCTATTGTCCTGTCTAATGGGCAGAGTACTGTATCATAAAATGAAGGTTAAGTTTGGTAGACACATTCAGGCACACACAAAAATAATAAAAATCCTAAAATCATAAATAGGATGGGCCTGAGAAAATTCCCAGATATGCTTTACTCCTGAGGAAAAATTTATGTTGCCACCAAACCAAAGCAATTACCCAAAAGCAAGGCAATCCAATCTGAACAAAGAGAAAAAACTAACACCCCAATCTCACACGCGTTTCGCTATCTTTCTCAAAGTTTCTCATTATATATATACAATTTTTATATCAAAGATTGAATGTTATGGTTTGCTGCTGGATAAGTTTGATTCTTTAATATCGTTTGTAAGCCAGCGAGTAGCATTCATCTGCGTGTATATGCTTGATTATACTTGATTGTCTCACAATCGTTTTTGAGCAAAGCTGCAACCTATTTTGGATGTCATAGAAGTGCCTTTCATCAGGAGATATACACATATATA